>KZ150751.1:403703-415428 GCA_002157105.1 Piromyces sp. E2 | reverse complement strand
ATTTTAATTTTTGATAATACAAAAAATAAATAAGGTATGCAAAAATAAAATAAAATAAAAATTTCGTAAAGTTTTTTATTAATGTAAACTTGAATAATTTTAAAATAATAATATATATAAAAAATTTAATGAATAATTTTATAACCCATTTAAATTATATATATAGTTATAAATTAGCAAAATATTACATATTATGATATTATATTAAGAATATCATATATTCCTACAATATTTTATAATATTTTAATTTTATTTATCATCCATATATTTTCCAAAAAGCATTCTTTTTTTAATAAACATATATTCGTTATAATCATTAGATACAGTTGAAAAAACATTAATAGATTGCATACTACTGGTTATCATAGTACTGTTATTAATTACTAATTCATTACTACGAGTATTTCCTTCACGTGAAGGTGTTGGGAAATTGGCATCCAATACATCCATAGAATTATTTCTTGGAAGTGTCTTGGCTGATTTACTTGATACCGCATTATTTTTGGTTTGCTTCGATTTAGTTTTATTGCTGTTGGTAGGTGTAGGTGACGATGAATTTGCTAGTTCATCAAGTAAATCTTTTGACATATTATGAGTAATATTACCATCACTATCATGACCTTCAGGATCATTATACAATTCTTTTTGAAGTTCATGAACATATTCCATATTTAAATCTTCTTCATTAACTTCTGGTAGATAGTTAATATCATCATAAGTGGATTCTGATAAGGAATTACTATTGATGGTACTCAAGGTACTACTAGTGACCATGCTGTAGTTACTGGCGTTGGAACTATTACTGCTCCTATTCTTATAATATTTTTTAAATTTATACATGATTTGTTCATCAAGCATACCAAACATTTTATTAGATTCCTTTTCGTTTAATTTACGTTTGAAAATCTTTTCTTTCATCAGAGAGGCTACATGATTTAGTACCGTCTTTGTAAGATCTTTTTTAACAGCCATTAAAAATTCATACCATGACCATGTTTTATTACGATATTCCAAGGTTGGGAATTTAAAGGTGAATTGGAAAATATCGGATATATTTTTATCTTTAGGTCCCTTGTAACTAATGCAGTGATGAGCTCCGGGAATTTTAATATAAACAAATGTTTTGTTTTGTGAAGCACGATTTTGCATTTGATTGACATTATATTCAATTTTATTGTCACCTTTGCCGTTCGATGTACCCGAATTAGCTATGGTATTTAAAGCAGTGGAACTTCCGAATTTTTTATTCTTATCTTTAAGGTTAGTCGAATTAACATCATGATCCGAAAGAATATCTCCATCGGAATTATAATTGTATTTGTACTCTTTCCCTTCATCATCACTAATATTTCCACTACCATTATTCTTGCTAAGTTCATTGTCTGATAATAATATATCATTCTCAGTTTCAGTGGTATTAGATTTACTTGATTTCTTTTTACTTTTCCGTTCTGACATCGATTTTTCCGCTTTAAGGGTTTGCTGGTAAGAATAGTAGATAATGGAGTCGATGTCTGAACAATCGAGCTTTTCTTGATCAATATCGGCATAGAGATTGACCATTGAAGTATGATGTTTGTATTTATCCGGGAAGATATACCATAATAAATGGTTAACCAATTTATTAGTGATTTGAACTAAAATAGGAATGAGGTTAATTTCAAAATGATCAATAATCGGAATTCCACCAATCGCTGGATTTTCACGATAGTAAAGTCGAAACATTTTTTCTTTGGTGTTTTCTAATAATTCTCTTTGGTGTGGTAAGTAGGGTCCTAAGGCCTTCATATACACATTATCTTTTTCTAATAGATTATGAACAATAATTCTTCGCAATTCCACCGTATTTATATTGGTTTTGTCATCAAGGGTATCAATTTGGAATTTAAGATCTTTAAAAATACATTCACAATAGGGTACCATATTATCAAGTAGCATATTGAGGGTTAAATCTTTACTCATATAGATGAATTTTGATTTTATTTTTGTTGAATTTTTCTTTGTGGAATTACGTTGTTTATTAATCTTTTTCAATGCCAACACAACATATAAGAGGTCATCTTGAGTTTCATAGAGTTGATTTTGTAGTTGTTTATATTGTGACCGAGAATTTATATTTGAAAGATTATCAAATTCATGAGTTATATTATTCCATTCAAGTCTAACTATTGATTGTTTTAGTGTTCTTATATTACTCTTTAATAAATATATATTTTCCAATATATCATTAAGATCATCTAACTGTTCTATTCTAAATACCAATTTCTGAACATTGTCATCCATTTTTAATACTCCAGGTTCTGTGTAGGAGAAAAGATTACAGATGACACTGTATATAGTACAGAATTGTAATGAGGTGGCAAATAAATTACATTCTTTAATAGCAATGATATTAGTATCAATTTCATTATCATTATCGACACATACCACTTTTGTTTTTAATTTCAATGTTCCATTAACAACTTTCTTATCTTCAGATTCTTTCGTTGAGTTATTGACACCATCGGGTTTGTTATTACTGCTACTATTATTATTTTTCTTTTTATTATTTTTATTGTTGGTCAATCGTTCTAATGGTTTTACATAACTTGAGTTATATGAATCAGATAACCAATTACCGCTAAAACTATCAGCTACATGTTCCATAATACCACAGTGTGAGGATGGGTCAAAGATACATTCTAGTGGTACCCATAATGGCCATTGCAATTTACCATCACTGGTATTTAAAACAAGAGTTAATGGGAATTTATTTCTTTTGGACTTATGAGTTGTATTCAGTTGGGCATCTTGAATAGCAACGTGTAATCTTTTCTTTATTATTTCTTCATCTTTGACATTGTTACAATCTTCTACATCTAGATCAGTAATAGAAATACTTCTATATTGAGCGGATTTAGCTACTAATAGAATTAAACCAAGTTCTTTATCTTTTTCAACGTAGTCCACTCCAACTTCAAAACAAACTTCGGGATTAATGAAATTAATCAGTGTGCTATTGATTGCCTTTTCATAAGGTGAAATATAATCCGGTGAGCTTTCATTACGTGATGAAATATAAGTATCGGATTTCGATTGAATTTCTGGAAATTCAATAGTATCTTCATCATCTGTATTATTATCATGTTCGGTGACAACAAAGTGGGTATTCTGTTCACTAATTAATTTCTTTAATAAATCATCAGCTATGTTTGAATTATTATCAATATCCAATTTTTCATCATTATTCAGTATTATATTGAAATAACTATCTCTTTTCTTGTGTTCATCAAATGTTATTGGGGTATTTACCATTTTATCATCAAGGGATTCATAACTATTATGATTAGAATGTTTATAATTGGTAATTTTCATCATTTCTTTATCCAATTTATATGTCATATTATTGTGTAATAAGTTAATTCTATTGTTCAAATGAACCATTTTAAAAATTACATTTCTTACTGCTTGATTCCAAACAAGTTGAATATTATGAACAATAAATATATTATTAAATAGGCCAGTATCAACTTCCGTTGAATTATCAATAGATTTATTATTGAAGTAGAAGGAACTTTCTTCTTTTTCCATTTGTTCTTTCAAAATTTTCTTCTTTTCATATAATATTGCTAATAAATCTACAATATCAACAATATGGATTCATATACAAATAAATTTGAAAAAGTAATATATTACTTTTATATAATTATTTTAATCATCATATTTTTTTTTTTTTTTTTTTTTTTTTTTTTGAAAACATATATAATTAATAATAATAAAATTACTTTATATATATATATATTTATATATAATTTCATAGTCTATTTTGTTGTTCTAACAGTTTTCTAATTAATATTTCAATTTCAAAATATCTTTTTTGTATAAGATCTATTTGAACTCTACTTATATCTATTTATTTTAAATAATTAAAAAAAAATATTTTTTTTTATGATAAAATATTAATAATTTAAAATTTATTTTAATTTTTATTTTTATTTGTTTTATTTTTATTCTTTTTTTTTTTATTTCTTATTTTAATATAATAATTATTACCATTTTCAATAATTTGGTATTCTTTTTTCAATTTTTCGGAATCTCCTATTGCATTTCTCTTAAAATACGAAACATAAGCCGAATGGAACAAAAATTTTGTATTAATTGGTATATTATTATAAATATAGAATTTATCTAAATCATTTCTCCAACAATAAATATCATCATCATCATTTAGTTCATCACCTTTAAAACTATATAATTTTGCCTCTTCTGTTGTTGCATTACCAAGGGTATATGCTTTCCCTTCAACAGATGTAATAATAGCATTAGAATAAGTAAATTCTAATTCTTTACTTTCTTCGTCCTTATACACCATACTCAATTCCATATTGAATGTCTGAGCTTTACATCTTATACCAATCATAAATTCATTGGGGAAGCAATCATCATTAATATAAGAAGATAAACCTATCATTAACGGCATCAAATTAATTTTTATGTTAAGTTCTGAAATATCCATTGGAATCTTTTTGTCTACTTTTTTATTAAATAAAGGTCCAACACCAACAGGTAAACCTAACACACCCATGGACATAAATTCTGTAAAATTGATAATATAGTTAATAGCATCAAGAGATAAATGAATGTAGTTATGTTGATAATTTAATCCTGAAAAGTTATATGATGGTGAGGATAAATTAATATTCATATGAATGTTTTTCGTTCTAAAACCACTAAATGAATCAAATACCTATATAATTACATAAAAATATTGTTAGTGTATATATTTTATTTTTACTTTTATTTTTATTTTTATTTTTTTTTTTTTTAAAAAAAAAAAGAAAGGTCATATATATTAAAAATTATATATAAATATATATTATTTATTTCATTACTGTTGTGTTTGGATACGGTTTTGCATATTGAGGAAGTTTTAAAAATAATTCATTATGATTTCTCTTTTCCGTGAAGTAATTATCTACTATAGGATCAAAGGTACATATAATAGAAAGATTAACATCACCACTCATTTTAATAACTGTTTCATTATTAATAATATCATTAAGATTTTGATTATTGAAATTATAATTTTCATAATATTGCTCTCTTCTCATTCTCGGAATCACACATTTTACTTCTCCACAACAAATTCTTAAAACTTCATCCTTAACCCCAGTATTACCAAGTTTAATATTAACTCCTTTACCGAATATAATATTGAGACCATCATTACCAAAATAATCACTATCTAGTGTGTAGTATGGTGAACATGAACCAAGTATATGAACATCAAATTCGCATCCTTGAGTAATTACTACATCCAAGCTACCATGGAAATTTAGTCTCATTTTGTCCCACCAAGGTAATTTTTCACTAGGATCATAACTATCCTTGGAAAATGCACTTATTGTTTGTAAAATATGAGTAAATACAGGATCATTAGAATATCCCCATGAAAATCCAGCTCTTTGATTGGTTTGAATAACTAGCTTTGCACCATAATAGTATATTTTTGTTGGATTTATTGTTCTTAAAATTGTTTCCATTCTTCTATTGTGGAAATATTTCACATTAACATATTTTTTACATTCTTCATTTGGATCTTGTTCTGTAATAAATACAGATATATTGAATATTGCACTTGGTCTGTTAGAACCATCATTAGATTCTGGTATATATAACATTTTTTCTGGATAATCTCTTAATTCCATTGATCCACTTCCAATTTTGAGTGTTAACTTTATAGGAACTAAAGTATCATATATTTTATCAGCAGGGGTATTTTCATCAATGATATGAATAGTTTCTTCTGATGTTTTTCCTAATAATGTTGGTTTATCTACTAATGCTTTAAGATCGTATAAAGTAATTGAACCCATAAGAGATGACTCATTTGGAGGAGTGTTACTTTTATACTGTTTAACAATATCAATCCAGAATTTAGAATTTCTTATTTTTAGGCGTTGAGAAGCTTTTAATATCTTTTCTTCTATTGTAGCATTATCTTCTTCTAAATTATGAATTGGATTAACAGTAGAATTAGTAGTAGATGTCGTATTAGCTGGTTGACTTGAAGTGATATTGACATTGGCATTATTTGTGTTATTAGTATTTCCTGGATTATTATTATCAGATGTACTATTAATGTTATTCATATTACTCTCTACAATGTTATTATCATTAACATTTTTAGTAACGTTTTCAGTATTATTGTTGGATTTATTGACCCTATTAGCATCATTTTCATTGATAGTAACATTCTCCTCGTTATTATTATTATTATTATTATTATCATTATCATTATTATTATTATTATTATTATTATTATTATTATCATTATTATTATTATCATTATCATTATTATTATCATTATTATCATTATCATTATTATCATTATTATTTAAAATTTCATTATTATTATTATTATTATTGACAGCGTTATTTTCGTTATTACTTTGTTCTGTTGTTTTATTATTTTCAACATTGTAATTAATATTATTGTTATTATTATTATCATTATTCACACTATTGTTTGTATTATTATTTTTGATACCTGCTTTAATGGCTTGATTTTTAATATTTCGTAAATCGTTAATTTTTTTTCCAAAAGCAATTTCTCTGGCTACACGTTCTTTTTGTTCTCTCAAACCATAAAAGAATATTTTTGATAAATTAGATTCAAATTCATTTTCAACAAATTGAAGAGAAACCATATTGAAGCAAATTAATGCTTTTATCATTTCATCTACTTCAATTATTGTTGGGGTGCTTTTGTATTCCTTATTAAAAATAACTTTATAAAATATGTTTTTCATTGTTTTCATCATATGAACTACACTATCAATAACATCAGATAAATCAAATAAATATGGAATGGAAACAACAATCACATCTCCAAAAACATTAAGTGCTGGGGGTACTTCTAATTCTGAGTTTTCCCTTTCAATAACCGTATTATTATATTGTTTTGTGATATCATTTTTGTTCATATTATATGTAACATATAAATTTTTTATTTTTAATAAATTACTTTTTTTGTTCATTTGTGATGGAAGTAATACAAGAATTTTGGAGGCATCATATCTTATTGAATTTAAATAACTAATTGAATTATCTTTTAAATATATAAATAATTTTATATTATCTGGCATATCCAGTTCTAATTGTATATTCTCCACATTTAATTTAATGCTACTTAATAAATTATTTTTTGAAGAAGAATGTACTGAATTAACAGAATTTCCTTTTTCTAATTTATTATCTATATTACAGTTAAAACTACTATCCAATACTCTTGAATCTATATCACATGTTACATCATTTATACTTTGAGACATTGATTTTTCTATTGTACTTATAAATGGTTTAACAATTTTTATTAAAACAGAATTCACTGTAGAAAGCAAACCGAAAAAAACGTCCAAGGAGAAATATATTCTAATCTTTTTAATGTTGAAATTGATTTTATTGAAATTGATACTATCATTATTAAGTTTCATTTTTGCTATGGTATCCATACTACTTTCAATAGTAGATATACTACCAATACTACTTAAATCATTTATACTTGATAAACTTGTTGAACTTACATCAACAAGACTTATAGCAATATCATTTAATTTCAAAAAGTTGTGCATAACTATTCCCTTTTTCAAATATTTTATTGTATCTAAGTAATAAAGATCAATTTCCTTAATATTAAAACTAAATTGATTTTTTATCTTATTATTGGGCTTAATTATTAATTTTCTATTATTATTAGTATTATGAGTAATGTAACAATTGTTATTGTAATGGAAAAGAACTTTCTTTATATCAGATTGAAAACCACATTCATCTTCCGGATTCAAGATGGAGAATGATATTGTACTTATTTTTAAATCAAAAATGAACATATAATAATTAAAAAAGTTTCCTTTTTGTTTACGGCCATTATTATTAACATTTTCATATGAACTTCCTAAATTACTAGAACTATTTGTATTTACAGATACAGATGATAATACTTCATTATGTAAAGGTTCTACTGTATTTACCGAATTTTTATTAAAATATAATTCCGGTGTGGAATAATATATATTATTTCTTTTTAATTTTGAATTTGAATTGATATCTTCTAAATGAGCGTAAGATGAACCACAGGAAGTACTTATAGATACATTACTATCGTATATGTTATTATTTGTTTTTTGAAGCGGAAATTGTTTGGAAAGTTGAAGAAGTTTAAGTCGTAATAAATCTATTATTATAATTAATGTATTTGATGATAATTTTGAAGAACCAAAATTAAATTTCAAATTACCAAAATATGTTCCAATTAAAAATTTATCATCTTTTTTAACATTAACAATATTTTTTTCAATAGATAAAACACTAAATACTATTTTAGTGGTAAACTTATCAAGGCTAATACCATGGTTTTTTTCATAATTCATTAATTCATTAACCCTAATCATATTTTTATCAAATATTTTATCTTCAGGTACAAATGAACCATTTAATGTAATATTATTTATTTCAAATTCAATTTCATGAAGGCCAGGTTGCTCTTCATATAACACATATTTATCATAATCCTCAGAAGAAAATGAACCATTTATTTTGGTTTCTGAATCAAAAATTTTATCACTATTTACACTAACAGTGGAGGAACTTAAGATACTTTGTAATTTAATCTTTTTAGAATTACTATACTCTATTCCCGCATTTTTAATTCCAAATTGAATAAGAATACATTCATTAGGTAAGGATATAAATGCATTATTAATAGAATAATAATTTTGAATTTTTTCTGATAGAATAATATAATTCAGAATTATGTTCTTAATCGTAAAGTTAATATTTATTTTTAACTTTGAGAGTTTTTTATTATATTTACTAGTAAGGTTAATAATGTCATTGAGTGAATTCTTATTTTTTGATTTTTCATTATAGATACTGCTATTATCAATATTAAAGTTACTACCCAGTTTGTTATTTTTATTTGATAAATCTTGTAGTGATGTTGCTCTACTAACTACTATCAATTTATTTATATTAAATAATGGATCATCATCATGATTAAATTGATATTTATTATCCAACTTCTTAATAACATAATTAAAGTGTTGAAAAAGACCGTAGGAATAATCAAAATCAAAATTTAAATTTATTGTTGATATATTGAAATCAAAATTGATATTTTTCATATAACTTAGATGTTGTTTGAACTTATAAAATTGGAATATTGCTTCAAGTTTAATATATATGGATTTAATATTAAAAAATTGAACAATAAAATTTATGTTATAATCAATTATATCTAAATATAAATTTTTTAATGAAATAGATGTAACAATATTGTATAGTTTTGATTTGCTTTTATATGCTTCTCCTTTAAATGATATTTCACCTATAGTTATGACATTTAAAAATTGAGGTTTTTGATTATAGGCATACATATCATCAGTACTAGAAGATGTCAGAGAACTTTTGGATAGAGGTCTGTAACCACAAAAATGAGAAACACTGGTGAGTTGGAAATTTAATATTTGAAAATTATAATTAATTTTTGCAGTTCTTAAATGAAAGAAAAATATTTGGATAATTTCATTGTTCATAAAACTATTAAGATTAGAATTATCAAATTCATTAGACGATATATCACTTTTCAAAGATCCATTTGAATCTGTCACTGAACGAGCACAATATTGTTCACTACAAAAGTTTTTATGCAAATGTTTGTTTTTAGTAGAATATTTTTTCAATGGACTATTTTTTAAAAATTTTGCTTTGATATACTTTAATTTTTTATTAGTTATAATCATATTCTTATATTTATTAATAACATTTTTTTCTTCATTGCTATACCCTTTTTTCTTTGAATTTTTTTTATCATTTTTTTTATCTTGCCCCATATCAAAATAATTTTCAAAAATTTTTTTTAGTATGGTATACAATCTTATCAAATTAATCCAACCATCTGAATCACATTTAATATTATTGAATGCAAAATTACAATTAGTTTTAGTATTGATACAATTATATATAGAGGAAATAATAATTGAATTCTTTTCATCCGATTTCAAAATATCATATTCTATATAATTATATTCAATATTATCTTCTTTTTCTGAATCCACATCATTATCCTTTTCTTCTTGTTCCTTCGAAACTTGTGAATAATATGAATGATTAACTTCATAGAATTTTAAATAAAATTCTGAAAAAAGGAATCGTATTTTAAAATTGTAAGGATTGAATTTCTTAAATAATATATAATCAAAATATTTATTCTTTGATTCTGTTCCTAATTCTTTTTTGGATGATGATAATGATATATATTCTTGTTTAAATTCAACTTTTGAACCTTCTGGAAATTTTACTTCAACATTTATATCTGTTATATTTATTGCTATTTTTGAAAGAATAATTGGTATAATTATTTCAAAAATATACTTATTATCTAACATATATAGAAATGTTTGAAATACACTAGTACTTTTTTTAGGATTTGAGGAATACAACGTTGTTGACGATATATTTAAATTTTCCTTTTTACTTTTTCTTAAATTTTCAGTACTATTCATATAATTTTTCTTATTGACATTTAAATAACTGGTATTTGAATATTTTCGATTATTATTATTATTTAAATTATTATTACTTAACTTTGAATTATCATTTTTATTCACACTATATCTACTACCGGTATCACAATCATTAATATTTACTGTTGAAAAACCAGACAATTCATATTTACTATTTGTTATATCCTCAAAGTTTTTTCTATACTCATTTTGGTAATTATAATTATAAATTCCATCTATTATCTTTTTACTTAATTTTCTTAAAAATTTACTTTCTTCTTTTTTAGATATATTTTTAACAAAAGTAGGTGACACTTGTAATTGGACTCCTGCTATACTTAATATAAATACTTTACTTTTACTATATTTAACTCTTTTATATTGAAGTTTTATACAATTAATTTTTATAGATTCTATTAATGGATTGATTTGTTTTGATACATATTTAAATCCAAAACTTAGAAATCCAATAGAAATAATATTTATATTAAGGTAATATTTTAAAAATATAATTAATAAGAAAAAAGAAATAAAAAAAATTGATATATTTAAAACAAAAAATTTTATTATTTTTTCCATTTTTAAGAATATGTAATAATTTTTGATTTGAAATGTTTATTATTAATATTCATTATAAAATATATCCCTTATAAAAGAACATTAATATTCATTATAAAATATATCCCTTAATAAAAGAACATCAACAGTCAATAAAAATAATGTTTTATTTAATTACAACCTATTTCAACACTAGTTAACTTTTAAAAATTTTATTTACATATTTATATAATATTAAAAAACTTTAATTAAAATAAATATAATTACAGTTTGAGGTATATTAATTCTTATTGTATTTTGATGTTTATTATTTTTTTTTAATTTTTTAAATATTTTTAATAATTATTGTATTTTCATTATTATTTATTATTTATTATTTATTATTTATTATTTATTATTTATTATTTATTATTTATTATTTATTTATTTATTTATTTATTTATTTATTTATTTATTTATTTATTTATTTATTTATTTATTTATTTATTTATTTATTTATTTATTTATTTATTTATTTATTTATTTATTTATTTATTTATTTATTATCAAAATAATTAATTTAAATTATCATAAATATATTTTTATATATTAAGCTATAAGCAATAATATATACAGATAGATAT
>KZ150750.1:541223-554781 GCA_002157105.1 Piromyces sp. E2 | reverse complement strand
TTATATATTTATTATTTAATAATAACTATTTATACTATTTTTACTAATTAAAACTAAGCTAAATTGTTAAACTATTTTATTATTAAATTTATAGTTATAAATTACATTATTTAAAATATTTAATTTTATGTACAAAATTATTTTATGATTTGTACAATTAATTTGATCATAAATTTATTTATGATTTTCTTAAATTTATGTATTTACAACGTGATCTACATTAAATTATTTAATGTAGATCACGTTGTAAATACGTTGTTATTACACTTTATACCAATATTATTAATAAATTAAAATAAAATCCTTATTGATTTATTCAATGTATATTTAAAATAAATCCATAACTGTAAGTAAAAATTAATTATTTCTCCTAATTATCCTCTTTATAAGCTTTAACTTGAATACTTTAGAACTATCCTAGGCCTACACTGGTTCAAGAGTAAATTACTTTTTAAAAATTATAAATAATTACATAATTAATGATATATCACCTGAACTTAATAATGATTATTTAATTATATAATTTAAATTAAAAATTTTATATTTAGAAATCTTAATATTATTAGCCAATATTAAATATTTATTTTTATTATATTAAGTATTCCATTTTTTATTATTAATATTTTATTATTATCAATATGTTTTGTATTATTAATTAACACTTAACAAAGAATAAAAGTGTACTGATTAAATTAACTTTTTATGTTCCTTGTAGGGTTATTGTAAGCACACAATAACCTTATAAAGAATTATATAATAATAATTCAATTCTTTTTACTATTACATAAATAATTATTATTATAAATCTTTTAAAAAAAAATTATTATTACTAAAATTATTCTTTAATATAAAGTGTTTACATAACTAGGTTTATTATCTTATTTTATTTAATTATTATTTTATTCTTTAATTAATTGACGTTGAATTATTACTATATAATTTGACGTATCAACCTAGATAATTAAAGTAATAAAATTATTTTCATTAATAATTTTAACAGTTATTACTCTATTTGTGTCTTTAATATTTTATTATTTGTTTATTACATTGTTATCACACGAGATTAGACTGAAAAAATAGTTTAACAAGAAATTTTAATTACTTTTAAATTCTTTGTAAGATTATTATTATTATTCGTTTACATTATACTTCTTATACCTACTTAATTCATTGTGGGAGAGGATTTGGCCATACAATGCGTAACTTGGTCAGGAATGTAAATAATCTTGCAAATACTGTACTAAATACTTACTTAATTACGTGATTTTAAATATTTTCTTTTACAAATAAAATAATACTTAAGTATGGATTTTAAATATTTTCTTTTACAAATAATATAATACTTAAGCATGGATTTTAAATATTTTCTTTTACAAATAAAATATTATTTCATGGATTTTAAATATTTTCTTTTACAAATAATATAATACTTAAGCATGGATTTTAAATATTTTCTTTTACAAATAAAATATTATTTCATGGATTTTAAATATTTTCTTTCACAAATAAAATAATTTCACTTAATTATAGATTATTATTGATGATGATTAATGGTAGATTAAGAAGTAATATTAAATTGCTTAATGATAAATTGTTATCAGATTATGAGTAGTAATAGGATGAGGAAGATTATTATGAAATTCAATACACTGATAATTAGTAATCCTACCACGACTTTACTACTTTAAATAAGTATTATTTATAAAATGTGCCTTAATTATGAAATGTGCCTAACTATTTAATAATTAATGAAAGGTAGTGTAATTACACTTATTGAATCTATACCGTAAGATTTGGTATAGATAGTGATGTTTACGATTTTGTATACGTTGGTGTAAATGTGGTAGTCAATAGACAATGGGAGATTCCAAATGATGAAGAGTTTTATTGAAACATAGAAAGAAAGAAGAAAACTCTTCCGTCAAAAATCTTGAATTTGAAAAGGACGACTTTTGTTTTGGAAGAGGATTTAAAATGATATTTTTTTTTTCCATTTTATTATTTCCCATTATTAATGTTAATATTTTATTTTAATGATAATAGAAATATGTTATTAATTAACATTTAAATTCACGTTTTATCCATAGTAAAAAAAATTGTATGTAATAAAATAAAAAGATAAAAAATAAAAGATAAATTATAGTAATATAAAATATAAAAATATTAAATAACATATTTCTATTATCATTAAAATAAAATATTAACATTAATAAAGATAAAATATTAATTTTTCTTTGTTTTTGATTAATAAAGCACACTTTTTTCTAAATAGATTAACGTTTGGGTTGAATGACGAGTTTTATTATTTTAAATTGGATTATTTGTTTTATGGTAAGTTACTTTATTTATTAATTATTTATATATAAATAAATTATTGAATTTCGTGAAATTAGTATAATTATGTGTTATTATTTATTTTTTTTATCCATTATTATTATTCATTATTAATATTATTTTATTCCTTATTCTTTTTTTTTTTTTTTTTTTTTTTTTTTTTTTCTTATATTCCATTATCCTTACTGTTTTCATTTCCTTTACATTTTTAATACATAATTAAAATAATGGTAAAAGGTAAATTTAATTCTAATCTTTTTCATGTTGAAACTTTTAAAATTTTCGAGTATAAATTTTGAATTTGGGATTTCGAAAAGTGAACTTTTTCTTCTTTTTTTAAAAGGGTTTTTAAAAAATCAACAGGAATACAGCCGTATACTTGATTGAATTAGTTTTTCCGGCTGTTGAAACCTTTATTCTTGGTGAAAAGAGAACTTTTTTAAATTATTAAATAGGTATTAGAAAAGGGAATTTTTTTTTTTGTATTATTAAATAGGTATTAGAAAAGGGAATTTTTTTTTTGTATTATTAAATAGGTATTAGAAAAGGGTTTTTTTTTGTATTATTTATTTTTTTAGCGTTTTTTGTGTTGAATAAAATATTACAATTACATAGAAACAATTAGAAAGTAAACACTATTGTATTCCTAGCAATAAAAATATAAAAGAATATGATAATAATCAAAAGGTACTTTTAAATAAAATAGTTAAAATAAAATAAAACTATGAACTTTTTTAATAATGAATTTTTCTAATAATCAAATTTTACGTTGTAAATATTATTATTAAAAAAAAATAGTTTTATATACTTTATATGTATATTGAATGTGGTAACTTTTATTAATGCTGGTAAGATATATTTGACATTTAATTCCATAATGTATTACCTAATAAGAATAATAAATATTTATGGATTAATAGTAGATTCTGAATTTCAAATAGAATGGAGGAATAGCAATACTAACTATATTTATATTAAATAATATCATAGGTTGTCCATCAGGTGAAAATGTAGAATTAGAAATAAATAAAAATATTGGTGATGATGCATTTAGTGGTTGTGACAATATAAAATCAGTAACTTTTAATGGTGATTCTGTTACATCTATTGGTGAATATGCATTTTATGAATGTACTTCATTAACATCAATAACCATTCCTGATTCTGTTAAAACTATTAGTGCTTATGCATTTTATGGATGTACTTCATTAACATCAATAACCATTCCTGAATCTGTTACAACTATTGGTGAAAGTGCATTTGAAGGTTGTACCAAATTAGCGTCAGTAACTTTTAAAGGTAATTCTGTTAAATCTATTGGTGAAGGTGCATTTTATGGTTGTACGGCATTAGCATCAATAACCATTCCTGATTCTGTTGAAACTATTGGTGATGGTGCATTTTCTTTTTGTAATTCATTAACATCAATAACCATTCCTGAATCTGTTCAATCTATTAGTGAAGATGCATTTTTTTAGTGTGAAAATTTAAATTCAGTAACTTTTAAAGGTAATTCTGTTACATTTATTGCTAAAAAAGCATTTTATGGATGTACTCCGTTAACATCAATAACTCTTCCTGATTCTGTTGAAACTATTGGTGAAAAAGCATTTCAGAATTGGTCCAAATTAGAATCAATAACCATTCCTGAATCTGTTCAATCTATTAGTGAAGATACATTTTTTATGTGTGAAAATTTAAATTCAGTAACTTTTAAAGGTAATTCTGTTAAATCTATTGGTGAATATGCATTTCAAGATTGTACTTCATTAACATCAATAACCATTCCTGATTCTGTTGAAACTATTGGTGAAAGTGCATTTCAAGATTGTACTTCATTAACATCAATAACCATTCCCAAGGCTGTTACATATATTGGTAGTGATGCATTTCAACGTTGTACTTCTTTAATTACACTAAGCATTCCAGAGGAAGGAACAAGTGTCGAAGGGATCCCCACTGGCTACTATATTGATGCCTCTCACACTGACAAAATTATTTTGTGTGACTCGTATAGTGGTTGTACCTCCACGGCTCATAACGCATCCGATAAATCGCCTAAAAACTATTTCTCGTTTAATAATCAAGCCATAACCTGTAAATCCGATGGATGTTCTAAAAATAATAACCAAATAACGGGATATTATATTGATGCTGCTGATACCAGTGGTAAAAGTATCATTACCTGTGATAGCAATGGATGCACATCTGAGAATAAATGCAATGATTCTATCCCAAAATATTTTATTGACGGTAGTGATAGTGCTAAAATTATTACCTGTACTAGTACTTGTACAAGTAGTTCACATGGTGGTACCGATGATAATCATACTCATTATTTAGGTCCGGATAAAAGAGTCATTACCTGTAACGAAAGTGGATGTTTCAATGAAGATGCCCAAATAAAGGGATATTTTGTGAATGCGGCAGACGAAGCATCTCAACACATCATAGAATGTAAGGCAGGTACGGATGGATGTGCGACAATAGAAGATGTTGGAAGTTGTAGCGAGGCCAAAATTAAATACACAGATGATGATAATATTGTGTTTTGTAGTAAAAATGATGATTCTGATGCAGTATCGATTATCTCCTCCACCGAACAATACAAATGGTATGAATTAAGTACTGGTAAATTATTTCCAGGAATTACTGATGAAAATGATAAAATTATTGTTAAAGTGGGAAAAGGAGCTGCCATTCTTATGGAACAGAGTGGTATTCAATCCTGTGGATCTTATTACGATAGTTATTGTGGAATAAGTGGTCTGACCGTGGAATCCTACTGTATGCATTCCAATGGTAAAATTTTTAGAGCACATGAGTATGGATGTTATGAAATTTCTGGTTTGGATTTTGGAAATTTGGAAGGTAGCCATACGCTTTTCTTCGATTCCGACAATAGAAAGGTTGATGTGACCGAGACCACCATTAACGTCTACAGTTATCGTTGTGAATTTAAGGGTATTGAAAAGGAATATGAATTAAATAAGTGTGAACAAGTGAGGGGATTTATTATTGATGGCGGCAACATTATTAGATGTAATGGTTGGAGAAGGGAAGGATGTAGTATCACTTCAGTGGGATCCGATGAAACTTGTACTGACCAAATTGCCGAAGGAGACGTCAATGCTATGGGTAATAAAATTTGTCTTGGTACTACAGCAATTACCCTTGCTAATGACAAATATATTGATTTTGTTGTGGAGAATGATGTCAATACAATTTATGGATATATTAAAGGAGACACAGTCGTCTTATCTTTATCGTCAACTTCTGCTAAACCATTTTACTCCGAAAGTGAGTATGAAAAAAAATGAAATAATGCATATTATTATTATTATTATTATTATTATTATTATTATTATTATTATTATTATTATTATTCATTATTCATTATTCATTATTCATTATTCAATAATAATAATAATAATAATAATATTATTATTATTATTATTATTATTTATTTATTTACTTATTTATTTATTAAGGAGACAATATATATATATAATCATATATATGTTAAATTTTTTTTTATCTTTCTTTTATTCTTTTATTATTAATATTATTTTTAATTTAACATTTTATTTTATTATCATATTCAAATTTTGTAGGTGATTCGTATTTTGTGAATTATTTAAAACCATCATCAAACGATGAGAATGCCAAAGGTATTATTAAATGTGGTAGTGGAGGATGTGAAGCTATTGTTACCGGGGTTACCAGTTCCAATACTCTTGTATTCTATATTGACGGGGGAAATAACCGAAAAATAATTACTTGTACGTATGGTGGTGAATGTGTCTCCACGGATAAATGTACCGGTGTTACCGACAAAGAATATTTTATTGACGGTAGTGATAGGAATAAAATTATTACTTGTACTGGAGGTGAAGGAGGATATTGTACTAGTGGTCCTCACAGAGGTACCAATGACGATCCAAAATATTTCATTGATGGATTTGATACTAAAAGTATTATTACGTGTAATGATAGTGGTTGTACCTCCATCGATGTTTGTACCGGTGTTACTGGTAAAAAGTATTATTTGGATCACATTAACATCTACAATATTATTACTTGTACTGGAGGTAATACTTGTATAAGTAGTCCTCATTGGGGTACCAATGACGATCCAAAATATTTCAATGATGGTGGTAATGTTAAAAATATGATTACTTGTAAATATAGTGATTGTACCTCCATTAGTATTTGTACCGTAGAAACTGAAAGGTATAAAAACTGTTTTGAAAGTTTCAACTATATCAATGGCTTCACCACTCCACAGGATATTCAAAATTTCTGTAGCTCCATGGATGCCGAGGTGTGTAAACCGTTCCTTGAAGATATTAATAAACCGGAATCTGGTTGTATTAATTTAAAAGATCCGGATTTAGAAGATGTCAATGTCGGTGGTTTCCATTTACCCATGAGAGTCCAATATCTACTGTATTGTTCCAGGGATTCCACCGGAAATTTTTGTCCCCTTTCAACCTTCTTCACCGAAAACTACGGAATGTTCGATTACATCACCGAATTATCCGAAGAACAGTTAGACATGTTAAAGGCAGATTGTAAGGATGATATTTGTTCCACCAGAATGAATGCCTATTTAAATTTTAATGTCCTAATGCATATTTTATTTAACAAATTAACCAAAACCTTCGATGAATTAATAGTTGGTACGATTCAGACCAACATTTATTCTGTTTATAATGATGATTTGACCAAACTCATGAATATTGTTTATTCACACTACACTAACAAGAAAATTTGTAGTAAAGTGCAAACTATCGATGATGAAAATAAAAACTCTCAGGATGATTCTTCGGATGCCTCTAGTCCAATGATTAGGTATGTCACCTACCTCGCGGTGACCATTCTCTCTTCTTTCTTATTATTACTTTAGTAAGAGATAGAGGGATAAATCGTCACCAGCACACCCCTTTTTCTCTTTTCCCACGTTCCACCCGCATAAAAGAAAAGATGTTTTTCTCACAATCTTACCCTTTTATAATTTACATTCCATAATATAGAAATATATATCATAAAAAAAATAAGTATTTTTATTATATATTCATTGACGTTAGAAACTCTTAATAGATAAAATGTATAAGTCTTATAGATAATATATAATTTATTTTAAATTTAGAAACACACTTCATAGACAACATATAATTTATTTTAAATTTAGAAACACTCTATAGATAACATATAACTTTTATAGATAGCATATAATTTATTTTTATATTAGAAATTAGAAACACTTTATATATTTGTTTTTTGTTAAATTCATTGACATTATAAACATTTTGTAAATACCATATAATTTATTTTGATGAATAAATTATATAGAGTTTTTCTTTTAATATATTACATTACATTCAATTTCTTTTATATATATAAATAAAAATAATTAATTTAATTAATATCAAAATCACAATTTTTATTTTAATTAAAATAACGCATAATAATTGTCAGTAATAAAAATTGGTTTACATTATATATAAAATGATGTGTAATTGCTTTTTTTTTTTTATTATAATTCATTTTGGAAAGATTTTCTTTGATGATAGATGAATTTATTGGATTTACTGTTAAACTATTTTATTCCTATAAAATAGTTAATTGTATTGAAAGAAGTCATTATTAATGTAATAAGTAAAAAATATAAATAATCCAAAATTTAATGTAATTTTTAAATCTTTGTAATTGTATTTTATTATTTTATTCATAATATAAAGTTTATTAATTAAATAATCTCTAAAAACTTCATTTTATTTCTTATTATCAATTTTGTGTTTTCTTGTTTTATTTTATTTTTTGTATTATTGTAAAGGCAATTTATTTTATAGAAAACTGTTTCGTATAAGTATTTATTTAATATTAAGTTGAAAATTTAATTGTGTCCATGACTATTGAAATAAATTATTAAATTACCATTAAAATTTAAATAGTTATTAATTCAAATCACAATGATATGTATGGATACATGCTACATTGAAAAAAAAAAAACATAGTCAACATAAATATATTAACAATAAAATAAGAGGTACTGTTAAGTTAAAAAATATAATAGCTGGCTAATATAAACGAAAAATCATGATCATTTAATTTTGAAATTTAAACACAGAAAATAAAATACATTTAAAGTTGAAAATAGTAAAGGTCAATTGATCTTAAATGATACCAATAATTAGTATAAAATATATTCACCTGATAATTCATTATTAATGTATATATTTAAATGTTATGTTATTCCTGATTTACACAATTACACAATTACAAGAATTCAAAATTTAAATTAATTACTTTAAAATATAAATAACAATCAACCGAAAGTTAAGAATTACCATTTAATTTAATAAAATACTTTTATAATCCAAAAACAGTGATTAATTCCTAAGGTATTTTGATCTGAAATCAATGATTAATTTTGAAAGTTTCTTGATCAAAACAATGATTAATTTTGAATTATTATACATGAATTTAGATGGCCCGGTAGATCAGTCCATCCAAGATAATATATACCTTCCATCATTGATGATTATTCCATTTTCAGATTAGTAATATTCCTTAAATCAAAAAATGAATCATTCCTCGGATTTCTCTCTTGATAGAAATATATAAATAAAGGTGTTATAGGTACTGACATTGTATAAAATTCAAAAATTATAATTTCCATTTTTTCCGCAATCATTTATAGAATAAATCACCAACATTTTCATATAATTCATGGTAGGATCGAACGATTTATTGGAATATTTATTAGTTTTTCCAAAGCTGTGCTTAGTGATACAAAATTAAGTAGATAATTTTGGGAGGACGTTTTTGCTACCTACAAATACATTCATAATCGTCTATTTCATAAACGCATTAACAATAAAATCCCTTTTTAAATTATTAACAAAACAAAAGTTGATTATTCTAATATAAAAATGTACGGATGTAAATTTTTCATTTTCGTACTAAAATCCTTCAGAAATAAATTTGATGACAATACCCTTCCAGGCATTTTCCTTAGATATTCTTACAATCCCACTGCATAAAAAATTTTGGCATCTTTAATAACAGGATAATTTTATTCATAATAGTCGACCTTTTTGAATTTACTGCTGAAGTTTCTCTAATAAAATACTTTTGTCACGAATTCAAGTGAGTGATCACTTGAAATTACTTTTCGAAATCGCCCAATTTTTTATCAAATTGAATTTAATGATTTATCAATATCTTATCATAATCAATGAGCTCGTGTTCAACCAATTTCAACATAAAATAAACTAAATATTACTATAATATTAAAAGTAAAAATAAGATACATCTTTAAAACGCCGTTTCTCCCTCAATCGTTGTCGTCCAATCGTTGTCATGAGTGTGTTTTTATACAACCGTGAGAAGTCTACGCTTTCAAGCTACATGATTTTCAAAGTTTCAATCCCCTAGCTCGCTTAGTTCTGGAGATATCGACAGTTAACTATATTCGAATATAAAAAATAATTTAATAATTATCAATTATAATTATTAAAATAGAAAATTAAAAATATTTAGATTAGTTGATAAATAAAAGTAATATTACATGTAATTAATGGAATAAAAATTATAAATAGCTAGCGATAGAACTAATGTTTAAATCTTTGTAAGATTATTAATCTAAATAAGTTTTAGTAATTTAAAATAAATAAAATTAATTGTTTAATTATTAAATAAAATTATTAATAAATAAATTTTAAGTTCAAAATTAATTTTTAAGAGTCTTTACTATTAATTAATATTAAGTGTTTTAATAAAACAGATTTTCCCTTTTAATTAATTATTAAATACGCATTTAGCAAAGGTTAAAAAATTTTAAATTAAAACATTTTAATAACCCTTTGGATTACAAGCTTTTCCATATTGAATTAGTATCAAAAATAGAATAATAGAATTTTCTAAATATTCAAAAAATTTATTCCAAATCACTTTGCAACTTTACTCCAGATACATTCAATTTTGTGTCTACTTCTAAATTTTCTCAATAATAATCTTATGAGTAAATTTAGAAATATGAAATATGTTACTCACTAATATAATTAATATAAATATAAATGAAACTTTAAGATAAAGCAACATCTGAAGGGTAATGTTAAATAACTGTTAAATAACTAATCAAATTAATAAAATCTTGGTTATAACGACCAATAAAATTTATTATATTATTGTATAAAATAAAAAATTATGTGAAATAAAATAAATACTAATTTCTTCATTAAATAATAAATTTTCATCATTGAATCTTTGATGAGATTAATTTCAAGAGATTTATCTAAATCAGTATCGTCATTAACTTTCGTAAATTCTAAGTACATCTTATCATTAGAAAAATTAAGATGACATTGGTTTAATACCAGTCAATTTATACTAATTATACCAACATAAGGATTTAAGTCTATAATATAGAATGTAATTTCACTAATGTATTCTTTATACAAGATGGTGATAGGATTTGTTTTTCCATAAACAGTAGAAGTTTCATTGATACCAATAACTATCTTGATATCACAGTCTTAAGAATAATCAATATTAATGAGATCAACATGTTTCTTACAAATGAAACATGAAAAAGCACCAATATCAATAATTAAGGGTATTGACATCGATTTTTCATTATTTTAGGATCGAAATATAAAACAATGCAATTTTCACCTGCGGTTTATTTGTCACGTGATAAAGATAAAGCATTGCGTTAGTGGTGTTATTATGATGACGACTAATGTCATCCTGACTTCGAAAATTGTTATCCTCCGTATGTCCAATTCCATGACAATAACCACAACTTACGGAGGGTTGAGTATTGTTTATATTTTTCAATTGACATATTTATTGGGGTTAGGAGTAATAATATTGTTTTTTTTTGAAATCTTTTTTTTTCTTTAAAATTTATTTGTTAGATCATGTGACAAGAGAGATAATCTTGAGATACAGGTGGAGGGAAAATATTGTCAATAAATTTTTGTAAACGTGAATTGAGTCCTTGATAGAAGTTATCCACAAGAAGGGACTCATCTGTGTCTATGAATACAGCAGACAATGAAATTCGTTAACATAATTTAAAACATTGCCAATTCCATGTTGACGTAATCTTCTAAATTGACGTTTGTAATAATATTAAGTCAGAATTTCAAAAGTGTTTCGAATTCTCTTTATGAATTCAGCAGAACTTTGATGGATATTCGGATATCTAGTTAATAATTTACTAGCCCATTGTAAGGCCTGACCATCCATATTATTCAATAAGTAGTGGACTCTTCTTTATTCGTTTGGGAAGTAGTTAGGGAAATTTTCAAGATTAGTTTTGCGGTGAACGATAAGACTTTCATCATAACAAAATTCTCCAAGAATCTTGGAGGACAAGAGTTATGATGAAGGGATTCATTGACTTCCATATTTTCTATTTCTTCGTTTTCTTTGTTAGTTTCATCAAGAAAAGGTTCTTGTCTTTAACCAACAATGGCAGCATAAGCAACAAAGACTTCGTTTCTTCTATCCATTATAGTATATTTGAGTATAAATAAATGTATCCAGTATTTAACAATCCAAGATATTTCTTTGAATGAATTAAATTATGAATTATTATTAAAATGTTATGAGATAGAGAAATAGATTGGATTTTATTATTAAATAAGATTAATTATAAGAATGTAATTTATCTAATGTAATATAATGTAATAGAATTTTATAAAAACTTTTTATAATAAAATTTATTAATAATTAAAGTTTGAAAATTTTTATAAGAAAAATTTAATTTATTTATTTATTTAGAATTGGACTTTTTAATACATGAAAATAATTAATTTAATATGAATTGAAATATGAAATATGAAATAATTCAAAATAGAAGCTTTAACTAATTTTTTTCTTAATCTATTTATACTAAAGCTTCAATTGTGGCTTAGTGTAATTTTTAAATTTTTATTATTAATTATTACTAATATTTTCTAAAATAATTACTAATTATATATTTAATATTATTAATAATAAAATAATTATTTATTAATGTTGAGATATAAGAAGTAGTTTTAACTAAACTACATTATTTTTTATTAAATTTTTTATTATTTCTTATATATTATTAAATAAGAACCATAGAAAAATTTTTAAGTCAAATATTATATTAAGTCAAATATATTATTGAAAATTTTATTTGTTACATTAATGTATTAAAATATTAAAATGCAATGTAACATCTTGATACCAACTTAAATAATTATTATTTAAATTTTACGCCTCAGTAGTTTTACAGAAAATAATTACTTTTAAAAATTGTGGCTAACTAATAATTAATGCAATTTAATTACAATGCATTTGTGAATTCTTTACAAATATATTAAGTATTTGGGCCACGGCGCGGAAATTACTAGGATACTCGTGGCTTGTTTAAAATATTTTTTGATTAAATAAAATCTTATTTATTTATTAATTATTATTTTTTTTTTCCTCTTAAAATTAATCTTTTTTCTAAAGAAAAAAAATAATTTTAAGAAGAATTTATCTTGTTTAAATATTGAATTATATAATTAAATTTCTTATAATTTAGTTAAATTTAAAATTTTTAAATTTAATATATAAACGTTGTTTGAATTTTATTTTAAATTAATATATATATATATAATATTTTAATAATTAAAAATTTACAATTTTAATAAAAAATTTACTAAAGTTTTAATACGTGAAAATTAATTAATTCATTTATTTAAACTCAGTATTAATAAGAGTTAAATACTATATGTTCTGGTTTTAAATTCCAATTAAAATTATTAATGTTATGGCGTAGTTGATTCTTAATTACGTTATACGTTATGTATCTAGGACATACATTACAAAATATAAATTTGGATACATTTTGATTAAATTTTGCTAATATAAAATAATCTGTTTATAAATACTAAAAATACGGTTACAGTATATAAATGGAAATTTTAAACAATAAACAAAAATAAACAAATATATTTAATAAATAAACTAATATATATTTTATATTTCAATATAATAAACTAGTGAATTATTTAAATAATATTTATTTACTTATGTTTTATTACAAATTAGATGATATATTTTTATTAATAATATTTTAACTAGATATATAAAACTTGGATTAATCTTATTACTAAGAATGTTATAATAACAACTGAAGTTTTAATTATAACATAATAATTAAATTTTATACTAACAATATTTAATAAAATGT
>KZ150750.1:517507-527703 GCA_002157105.1 Piromyces sp. E2 | reverse complement strand
AAAAAAAAAAAAAAAAAAAAAAAATAAATATTATTAAGCAATGGTAACATTTAAAAAATTAAAAAGGTAAAACTCCCCGATAAAATTAAAATAATTACCCATAATAATAATTAAAGTAATGGTAAAAGGTAAATTAATAATTTATACACTTTTTCATTGACCTCTTTATCTTTCTCGAATAGGCTACCACAAAAATGGTTATTTCTATCCCTTTTAATTAATAGTATTAATGCCCAAGGGGTTGGTAAACGTGGCGGCGGCGCAATAACTGGTAATTTAATATATATAATATGATGAATGAATTCATTCGTACTATTATTTTTTTTGTATTTTGCCTGTACTAATACGGTACAATGTATCTATATATACGGTACTATCACCGGTATCTTGTCACCATAAATTCTAGCCATGGAGAGTTGTGCCAATATTGAGAATTTTGATGCCGATGATTGCTCAGCAATAGAAGTAGATGGATACTGTATTGCGGGTAAAACAATATATGAATTAACAGCAGCTGCAGGTACACGTCGTCGAGGCACTTCTGGCCGTTGTACGGTTGTGAGTGGTAAAGATATTTTGGTTGATGAAAATGATGGTACTACTGAAGTTGAAGAAATTGCTAGTGGTGGTTTATTATATACCTGTGATGCCAGTGGAGGGTGTAAACAAATGGTAAAAGGAAGTAATTATCTATTCTCCAATTACGTATTTGTGTGTGGCGAGGGCAATAAATGTGAAGGAACCCAGGCGGCAGGTTATTATTTAACCCCTAATAGTAGTACGAAAAAAGAATTATATTATTGTCCCGGTTCAGACGCCGATTGCACAAAACCAGGTAGTTTGAGTGAAGGTTACTATCCTCAAGGACCATCTGAAGGTGGTAACTATGCAGGATTAATTAAATGTGAATCAGGTAAATGTAAAGTGGATTCCAGCGCGAAAAATGGTATCATTCTTAGTGAAGAAGGAAAAGATACCAAAGGGTATACCTCTCTATTAAAAAAAGATGACCAGGGTAATATTTCGAAGGTTACCATTGCTGCTGGTGACGTCTATCTTGATTCCAATGATACCAAAAAAGTTATAAAATGTGATACCAACGCTACGGTCCATTGTACATCTGACGTTGGCACCATGGATGAAGGTAAAGCTTACCTGGATGCAGGTAGTGAAGATGGTACCAATGGAAAGGAAAATGTAATTATTTGTAAGTCTACAAATTCAGTGGTGAAATGTACCTCTGTTGCTGTTGGTAATGCCAAAGCTGAAGATTCGGATGATGAAGAAAGTGCCCAAAACACTGCTTTTATCAATGCCGCAAGTGATTCCCCCGCCTATCCACTTATTACTTGTAGTAGTACGGAATGTGTGAAGGCAGAAGCGGTTTCCACCGCGCCAGGACATGCTTACCTTCTCGGTACAGATAAAAAGTATTCAAAACTCATCACTTGCTCCACCACGACTTCCTGTTCCGTTATTTCAACGCCAAATAAAGAGGATGGTTTTGCCTATATTGATGCAGGTAGTCCCTCAGGCGATCAAGCTCCTTTTACCTATCCAAATATTATTACCTGTCCGAAAGGGGCATGCATTTCTTCGGTGGGATCAAGTGAGGCCGGTGCCGTTTATATTGATGCCATTACCACATCCAATATAATTAATTGTAACGAAGTTGCCAGTGGATGTGTATCCGATGAAAACGGTTCAGACGAAGAAAACAATAAAATTTACATTTGTGGTGATCAAGAAAACGGAAAGTATTCAAAGATTGTTGTTTGTACCGGAGATGATGATGGATGTAAAGTGGAGGATGGTAATAAAACGGATGTCTCTAAGAATTATATTCATGGGCTCGACCCAACCAAACTATTTACATGTACAAAAAGTGAGGGATGTGCATTGGCAGAAGCGGCGGCTACTGCAGGTTTTTATGTGGATGGGTATACCGGAGGAATCATCCACTGCGGTGACGATGCGGGATGTTCATTGTACGATGAAGCGATGGACACCGACTATTTAACCGGATATATTAGTCCTCTATCTGCCGAGGAACAGACCATTATTCAATGTACCAAAGGAGATGCTGATTCGGTAGTTTGTGAGGCATTACCAGCCCTTACTGACGCGGATGATGGTACTTATTATTACATTAACGCTGCTAAAACCGATGAAATTATTAAATGTAGCTACAGCAATGGTAGTGTATGTAGTTCAAGTTCAGGAACGAAACTCACTGATGCCTCACCAAGTCTTGCCTATTTCAATAAAGGTGAAACCATGGTAATTCAATGTAGTGACGACAATGAAGATAAGGTTTGCGTTACCGTTGGTCCTACCACTGAACGACCAAAAGTCAATTTTATTGAAGTTACGGGAAAAAAGGATATAATTACTTGTACCCTCTCAAATAATAAAACAAAATGTGAAATAACTGATACAGCCGGCAGCAAACCTCCTGCCTATATTACAAATGGTTTTGCCTATATCGATTATATTAATAAAGGTAATATTATCAAGTGTACAAGCACTGAATGTACTTCAACCGAAAATGATGCTATTGCGGAGGAAGAGGAAGAGGCACCCGTACAAAATGCCTGTTATATGGACGGATATGATAGTACAGCACAGCAAACATTAATCACCTGTACTAAAACGGAAGAAGGAGGTTCCTGCACCTCTGAAAAAATAACCACATTCACCGAAACCTATGCCTTCCTTGATGGTAGTTCTTTTGCCACGGAAAAATTTGCAAAATTATTAAAATTGAATAGTGCTAACAGGGCAATTGAAAGTATTGAAAATCCATCATTAGGGGCAGATGGTATCGCTTATCTAGATGGTACCGATAAAGATAAGAAAAGAATTATTACTTGTGCAACAGGTGATTGTAAAGTAATTAACAATGGCTCAATGTAAGATGAAGAAGAAATCATTGCATTTTATATCGATGGAGTAAACGATAAACAAATTATTATTTGTACGCCTACCACCGGATGTAAGTCTGAAGTTGCAAATAAGAATGATGTTGACTACTTCCCTGATAGTCAAAATAATAATCAAGTTATAAAGTGTATAAAGAGTGGAACATGTGCAAAAGAAACTTTAACTTTCACGGGGGATGAAGTTTTTTTCTATGTTGACGGTTACAAAAAGGAAAATGTCATAAAATGTGAAAAGGGTAGTGTATGCGTGGAAGAAAAAGGTAATGCCACCCCTGGTTATGGTTACATTGATAATGGTAATAAAGCCACAGGTAATATTATTGTATGTAAAGAAAATAGTGGCTGTGTATCCATTGCTAATGGTAGTTCAACCGGTACTCCCGCTCAAAAAACTGCATTTATTGATGCTAGTAAAGATGATTCAAAGTCCATTATCAGTTGTTCCGGCGCCACCTGCACTCCAAAAGACTTGACAGTGGATAAAGGAATTGCCTTTTTGGACGGAACCAGCGTTAATAGTAACGGAAAAATTACTAATCTGATTACTTGTGACGCTGATAACGAAACATGTGAAGCCCTAGCCGCTTCGAATAAAAAGCCAAAAACAGAAGAGGGGTATGTCTACATAGACGGTACTTCTGATGCTGATGGTGGTGGCTATAAGTGCATTATTCAATGTACTTTGGATAAGTCGGTGATTTCATGTGCTTCCGAAACCTCCAAAACCACGGCCGAATACGGTTATATTGATGCCACCGATACGGGAACTCCCATTACTAGAGTGATTACCTACGGCGCGTCTGGTTGTGAATCCGTTGAACATGAAGCGGAAGAGGCGGAAAAGGATGAAGAAGGTAATGTAACTACGGCCGCGGTCAATCAATTCTTTATTAATGGAAAGAAAGATACCAATATTATTGTTTGTACCAAAGAAGAAGGATGTTTTTCCATCGCCGGAAGTAAAAAATTAAAGGAAAAAAGTATTACCCGGATAGTAAAACCACCGCAAATATTATTTCATGTGAAGGACCTACGACAGAAGGTGGAACAGCAGCTGCCTGCCAGTCTACTGCACACGCAGATACGGCTGGTAATGATGTCTACTACATTGATGGCTATGATACCAAAAATATTTTAATTTGTAATACGGAGGATGGTTGTGTATCCTCGTTGAGTTTAGCCACTGAAACTCAACCTTCTCATTATGTTGATGCAGGAGGTGCTTCCAGCACTCCTGCTATTATTACATGTACCGCCGCTGAATGTACTTCTGGTTTGGGTGTCACCGACGCCGGTACGGCTTATTTAGATCCAATTGTGGATGGTAATGTGATCACCTGTGCATCCGGAAAACCATGTCAATCTAACGCTGGTGTAAACGCTGGAAAATCTGATACGTATATTGATGCCGGTGATGCTTCACAAATTGTTTATTGTACCGGAGATGAATGTCTCTACTTCAGTACAACACCATCCGAAAACAATTCCGAATATTATGCTAGATTAAGTACCGGAATCAATGAATTAATTGAATGTGATTTCAATTCAACAGTAGCCAAGAAAAGTACTTGTAAATTAGAAAAAACCAATGCGCCAAAACCAAACTTTGTCTATAAAAATTATTTGTTTGGTAGGGAAGGAGGTGATGCCACCAATCCATTAATTATTTGTGATTCCACCAGCAAATGTATTCCTTCCACTGCCACTATGGATGGTGAAAATACGAGTTACTACATCAATTCTGATTTACAAAGCGTAGAAAAGAAATTAAATGGCGATATTATCGAATGTACCGAAGCAGGTGCCGAATGTCAAATTCTTCCTGGTAGGCATGCTGAGGTCTACCTGAATGCTAATTTCAATTCAAGTACCAATAATAAGCAAGTTATTATTTGTAAGGAGGGGGTTGGATGTTTAGAGTATAAAACAAATTCCACCTCCACCGATTACCGTTACTACATTAATGCCGGTAGTAAAACAAGGAGTGCTTTGGAGGATACTTTGATAGAATGTAAGGATACCTGTCAGGTATTACCTGCCCATGATAGTGAAATTTATGTTAATGAATTTGACTCCTCCAAAACTATTCAATGTTACCAAAATAAAGGTTGTGTGTCGGTGGATAGTAAAGCCAGTGAAACCAAGAATGAAATATTCTTGAATTCCAGTGATCTTAATTCTGATAATGAAAGGGCCTTGGAAAAAGATTTAATTAAATGTCGAAATACCGAAGGAATTATTGAATGTGTAGCTGAAAGTGGTGTCGCCAATGAGGTGTATATTAATTCTCACAATACCACCGAACTTATTATTTGTACCTGTGAAGGTTGTGAAACCATGGCAAGTGAGGCTGACACCACCTCACCAGAATATTATATTAATGCAGATCCCACGGATGGGGATCGTCTGAGTGGTGATCTCATTAAATGTAAAAAGACGGGTAGTAAAATTAATTGTGAAGTTACCAATGGTAAAAATGGAGATGTCTTCTTGAATGCCAATGCCGACCGTGATAGTGATAAAAAGCCATTGATTGTTTGTTCTGAAGATGAGGGTTGTAAAACGGATGCTAGTAAAGCTACCGCTGACTCACTTCCTGTATACTATGTCAACTCTGGTAATGTTTCCCCTTCCAACTTACAAGAAGCCTTGATTAAATGTACCTATGAAAGTGAAGCAGAATGTTCCGTGGTATCTGCCAATGAAAATGAAGTTTACGTCAACTATGCAGATGATGCAGGAACTCATCCCCTTATTAAATGTATCAGGAATGGATGTAAATCCACTTCTAGCGGTGCCACTGAAGAAAGTAAAGAATATTACATAAATTCTGGTGATACAGATGAAAAGGCCCTTGATTATGATATCATTGAATGTTCCAAGACAGATGGTAAGGTTAAATGTACGGAACTGGAAGAAACCGGAGTAGGCGTTTACCTCAACTCTAATTATGCCGAATCTGGCGATAAGAATCAATTAATTCAATGTCGCAGTGATAATGGTTGTGAAGGAATTGAATTATCCAATTCTAAATCTATGGGATATTATGTCAATGCAGAGGCTTCCGATCTTACCAATGCCCTTATCTTTTGTTCCAATAAGAAATGTGAAAAACAAACAGTACCGGATATCAATATGTACTATATTGGGGTTGGGGAGGATGGCGAGGTGAATGGTTTAATTGAATGTATTGAATTTGATGCCACCTCCACAGGATCTACTACTCCTCCAGCAGCCGCCGACCCCACCACCAACACTCCAGCGACCGCAAAAAGAAAGAGAGCTACCGAAAAAAGAAGTAAATTAAAATCACTCTTTACCTCTTCAGGTTACTACCTCAACGCCGGTTATAATAAATCCATTAATCAAACCATTACCTGTGATTCTTCCGACGGCTGCCAAACTCAAAAAGTAGATTTGGGATATTATGTGAATGCCGGAGATACCTCCCGACCTATTATTAAATGTGAAAAAGAGGGTAGTGAATGTGTGGCAGAAGAAACCAAATCTTGTCCTACACCCGAAAAAGCGATCGCCGGAAATTACTGTTATGAGGAGGATCAATTGAAATTCTATCCAGCTAGTAATACCACTGCCATTTTTGCTTCCAAATCGGATGATTATTATACTTTTGCTACCATTCCATCGGGTGGATTCCCCGGAATTAAAAGTGAAACCGGAGCACTGTTTAAGATTTCTCAATACTACATCAATCGTTTCTACCAAAGTGGTGTGGTGATGATTGATAAGAGTGGTAAATTGGTGGATACTCTCACCTCTGATCAATCAGATATTACTCTCTACGATTGTAATGACACTACGAAAATATGTAGTGAACGTCCTGGTTGCACCTCCAACACCTACATGTACGACTCCGAAAATAAAAAAGCCGTTTTCTGTAATGCCGGAAAATTGGAATATGCAGAAGTTACGGGATATGTTGTGGATGGAAATCGTGCCATTGGATCCAATCATCCCTACCTTATTGAATGTGAAGGAGATGGAAGGAAATGTACCTCCTTTAAACCTAAAGTCGCTTCCTATTATGAAAATGCTGGTTATGATTCCAGTATCAATAATTTAATTCAATGTTCCAATAATAATTGTATTACGGTGGCAGCCGAGGTTGGTTACTATGTGGGACATGAAGGAGAAGGAATTATTCAATGTACTTCCACCACTTATTGTTTCTACTCCCAGTCTAAATCCAAGGTCAAATATGTGAATGCTGGTGCCAATAAAACTTCCAATGCCATTATTTCTTGTACCAAGAGTAATGGTTGCACCGCCGTAAAAGCAAGCATTGGTTACTATTTGACTTATTCCAGTACACTTCTCATTCAGTGTACCAGTCCTAGTAATTGTGTAGAATTCACCCCAACGGTGAATTACTATGATAATGCCGATTCCACAGAGAGTAGTAATTCCATTATTAATTGTGTTCAATCCAGTCAAGTCATTTCGTGTGCTTTGGAAGCGACCAACAATGGTTTCTATATGTCTAGTGCCCCTAATGTCTTGATTCGCTGTAAATCCGGATCGAAATGTCGTACGGTGGTGGTTAAAAATGGTATTTTCCGTGGTGCCATCAAGGGATTATTGGGCGGTTCAAAGCGTTCGATGGGCATGGACGAAACCGTCAACACTGTTCATGACACCGAAAAAGATACAATAAATATTGAGTCGGGAGAAAACGCAGAAGTAGAAGAAGATGGAACCAAGGTTGCCATGCCAAGAGATTCAGATGATGCTTATGGTATTATTCGTTGTGTCGCTGGTAAATGTTCTGCCTTGACTGCCAGTGAAATTGCTTCTATTCCCGTCTGTGAATTTAATAATAACAAGTGTTACATCACCCTGGAATATGCCATGACGAAATCGGCTACCACTTCCATTTCTGCTGGTAACATCTGTACCAATGCCGATCGTTCTGTATTCTATTTCGCTACTGATACCGTGGTGGTTAAGCCAAATGTCATTTCTGGAGTGACCGCCACCTATATTTACACCACTACCAACTCCAACTGTTTAGAAGTCAATGATGCCTACACCGATATGTACTTCACTGTCGGTTCCAATATTTATCTCTTGGATCAGGGTAGTGTTCTTCAATTCTACGAATCCGGCTACTACTTTATTAACACTGCCAAGAATACCTTAGTGAATGGTAATGACATTGACGCCTACAACGATGAAAATGTCAAACTGTACAAATGTAATGGAAGTAGTTGTAGTATCATGGATAAACCTGATTCCTTGACCTACTATACCGATGTCAATAAACGTATCTTGACATACAATGTGAATAGCGATTCGTATTCCTTTGCCTATTCCAAAGATATCACCTGTATTTTCGCCAATAACAAGTGTACGCCAAATGCCGACTTGAAGAATCAAGAATTCTGTGTCACGTACAAGGGAGAATTGGTTCTGGCCAAGGCAGATATCAAGAATCGTGAAACCGGGGAATGTTACAAGGCCGGTGGTATCACTAATACCATTTATGGTTACTCTCAACACCTCTACCAAATGAACATCTTTTCGGCTCAAATGGTGGATGAAACTGGCTACTACATTGTCAACCTTTCCACCAATACCACCGTGGTCAGTAAGAACTACAAGACCAAAAACAATAACCTGGTCGTGTATGGCTGTCAACTTTCCTCGTGTAAGGAATACACCCCCGATGAAGACACGTACTACTACGATGCTAGAGCCAAAACCATTCTTCGTTACCGTAATGGTATCTGGACCACTACTGCCAATTCTGGTTATGCCTACATCTCCCTGGATCCCGCCACTTCTTACATCTACCGCTTCACCAAAAAGTTGGATGAAGTCACCATTAATGCTATGGCCAATTATGGCTATTACTACACCGTCGATGGAGAAATGTACCATTGTAATCAAGATGAAGACGGTGAATGTGCCCCAATCACCGATACCGGCTATTATTTCACCAATGCCGGCGAAGTCTACTACTGTGTCCATGACTCCGAGGAACTGGAACCCACCGAATGTACCAAGCAAGCCTGTGTGAGTGGTCAATACTATTTTATTGATGAAGCCTACTATCGATGTGAATCGAGCTCCACGCTCGTCCCCGTCATGTCTCGGTACTGTTCCTACAACGAAAATGTCATCATTAACTTCCCACTCGCCTTAACAGAGGAATTCCCTGATAAGATAAAGCAAGCCATGGATGGTGTTGAAAAGAATAATAATTCTACTGCTATTGTTACCCGTCGTGGAAAAAATTATCTTGAATCGGTGTCAGGGGTCTTCACCAACTGTACCTACAATGTGGAGGAAACAAAATCCACATTCGATTTAGTTTGCGTCAATAACTATGTGGCGGTGGATGAGAGTACAGATGATGTTAAGATTTGTTCCATGGAACAACTGGGATATGTGGAATGTGTGGAGGATGAAGACAATCCCGAAAAATGTAATGTAAGTTCCGCCCTTTCACGACTTTCTCTTTCTGTGATGAGTGTGGTGATGGCAACTCTTTTTTGTATTTTATTCCAATATCATAATTAAATTATAATCTTGGGAATATATATAAATTGTATTTTTTTAAAAAAAAATGAAAATATTACTATATTATAGTACAATAAAATTTTCTTTGTCAATAATAATTATCAATATTTATTTTCAAAAAAAAAAAATTTATTTCATTCAAGTATTCATTCAGACAAGCATGTAAGCATGTAATCATGCCAATATACAAATATACAATCAATCAATTATTCATTCATTTAATCATACGATCATTCAATTATTTAATTATTCAAAGAGTCAATTATTCATTCGCAATTCTTTATTTTTTTTTCATAAAAATTAAAGAAAATTATAAATTTTCTTTTCAAAAAATTCATTCAATAAAAAATATCAATAAAGAAAAACAAAAGAATCATAAGATATTTATAATTTTTATTTATATCTGATGGATGGCTAATGTAACTTGCGTTATTTATTTAAAATATAATTAAACCATTAAAAATGGGTCAATTCATAATTATATTATAAATTAATCATTCAAACAAAAACAAAATAATAACATTTTTTGTTTTTTCAATTTTCATTTAAAAAAAAAGGGAAAAAATAAATATTAATTATATTCAATATTCAATATACTGTCATTCGTTCCCTTCAAATGATACCAAATATTTATTGATTATTATTATAATCATATGAAAAATATTTACTCTATATATAATTATAGATGTATTTCAATTCTTTCACTTTTTC
>KZ150750.1:431908-447571 GCA_002157105.1 Piromyces sp. E2 | reverse complement strand
TTTTTTTTTTTTTTTTTTTTTTTTTTATGTTGTAGGTAAAGTCGGTTAAGGTGGGTTGGGTATTTTGACCCTGATCGATGGTTGAAAAATTGTCAACAATGGTCAACAATGGTCAGCGTACATACATAAAAGGAATGTTACCAAATAAATAAATTGTCAACCATCAAAATAAAATGTTTCAAAAGTATGATAAAATAAATAATGCTCACATGACATACATGATCATAAATTATAAAATGTCTATTTAAAAAATATAATGTATCCCAATACATTAAATAATATATACAATAATGTACATAAAGTGAGAGTAGGAATGAATTGACCAAAGGGGTGTGTTGAACGTATTTGTGGGTGTGGGGAATGTCAATTACTAACCCTTTCTTATTTTCTATCTATACAATAATTATAGCGTTAAGTACTAGTTGTACCAACACCAGTGCGGCTAAATGTGGTTTCGCCAAAAATACCTATTGTTTGGATAGTGGAAAGTTGATGAAGGGAGCGGACGACTGTTCCCTGGTGTCAATGACCCAAGGCGATTACTTTGTTTTTAAGAAGGAGGCCGACACCAATATTTTTAGTCTCGTCGAAGAAGAAATGGAAGGAGGCGCGGACCAATACGTCGTGTACGTAGCAGGGGATCAAACCGAGGCTGGAGCGGTCTCTCAAGTCACCTCCAAAAACGTCTACCAATACAATACTCTTTATATTTGTATGTCAGAGGGTGAGTATACCGTCCAAACCGACAAGGGTCTATATTTTGATGAAAAGGATCTCAAGCCCATTACGTGTGACGGCGAGTCGTGTAAGGTGGACAATGTGGCCGGGGTCTTTTACACCAACGAAAACATCTATCGTTGTGTCGGTTCCTCCGAGGTCACTTGTTCCTTGGTGACTCAAGCCAATGCTTCTAATGGGGATCTTCAAGCCTACGATACAGGTGCAGATGGAAACCCTGATAAAATTCACTTAAAAACAAATAATGCTAATAAGGATATTATTGATTTCTCTGCCGAAGGTATTACCTATATAATTCTCGCCAGCGGCATGGCCAATGATTTAATTCAAGATAACAATAAGATTTTGGTGAAGGTGTCGGCCAGCTATATGGTGAAAGGTATGGTGATGTTATTTCGATGACACCAATATTGTCAACGCCTACTAACCATAACTATTTTTTTTTGTATTGTATTATATTATATTATATTATTATATTGTATTGGTTTTTTTGTATTATATTATATTATATTATTATATTGTATTGGTTTTTTTGTATTATATTATATTATATTATATTATATTATATTATATTATATTATATTATATTATATAATATTGTATTGTATTGGTTTTTTTGTATTGCATTGTATTGTATTGTTTTTTTGTATTGTATTGTTTTTATTTTAAATATATTTTTTTGTGGGGTGATAACTACTGTGTGTGGTCACTTTTGGGATGGAAACAAAACTTTGTTGGTATGGTATTTCCAGTGGATCCCAAGACCGGTTATTACTTGAATGGAGGGGAAGGTGTTTCCGGATTGACCAATGCTTTAATCTACTGTTCTGCTGATGACATTGAAAAGTGTGGGGTCATTGGCACTGCCGTTGTGGGTTATTATGCCATTGGGGGTGTCACCGGTAGTGAAAGTTCCTACATCGAATGTAATGGAGATAGTATTGAATGTTCACAAGTAGACATAGAGGATTACGAAAGTTGTGGAAGTAAGTCTTGCTAAGAATCAATAATACCTTATAATTAAGAAAAAAGGGGGTTTTACGTGGGGAGATAAAAAAAATCATTTTTTACTTATCCCTTTTCTAATTTCTATTTTCTATTTCATTTTTTTTTTACTTACCCTTTTTCTACTTACCCTTTTTTTACTTACTCTTAACCTTTTTTTTACTTATTCTTTTTTTACTTATTCTTTTTTTACTTATTCTTTTTTTACTTATTTTTTTTTTACTTACCTTTTTTTTACTTATTCTTTTTTTACTTACCCTTTTTCTACTTACCCTTTTTCTACTTACCCTTTTTTTACTTACCCTTTTTTTTACTTATTTACCCTTTTTTTTACTTATTCACCCTTTTTTTACTTACCCTTTTAGGTATGGATGCCGTCCCCGAATGTGATCAGGTCACCAATCCTCTGGCGGTGTGTCGAGAAGGTGCAGTCGAGGGTGAGGTATGTTTCGTCACCACCGCCAAAAAATTTTACGAATCTGGTCGGGAGTCGTGTGTTGAAATGAAGGATCAGGATCGTCGTCAACGTTTCCTTCACTTCAACGCCCAACACAAGCGCATTCTCCCGCAGACCAAGATCACCGGTCGTCCCGTCATTTATGAGTGTCAAGTGGCCGAATTATCGACCCTCGGCACCTGTGATACCGCTCCCAACTCCAGTGCGGAATGTAAGGTAAGTAGTAGTGCGATAGAATACTGTAAAAAGAACGGTGTCGTGTACCGTACCGAAGGTGATAGTTGTGTGGAAGCCGAAGAGGGTGAATTGTACAATTGTGCATTGAATAGGCATACCCTTCCTTCTTGTGGCACTTTCGTCACCTGTTTAGACGAGGGGTATTGTATTGACGACAATGGAAAATTACATGTCAAGGTGAGTGGTTCGTGTCAACTGGTGGATATAAAGACGAATGCTGTCTGGTATTTCGATAAGGAATTTAAACGGATGGACGAGGTCACCAGTGACAGTATCATCTACACCCGTTACAGTTGTGTCGCCGAGAGTGATGTCTGTAACATTGTTGCCGATAAAGCGTTAGGAGAAGTGATTCGCATGGCTCCCCATCAACTGGAAATGTGTCTGGGGGTCGGGGTGACTCTACCGCTTCTTTCTACCTCTTCCGGTCAATCGTATCATGCTTTTATCCCTGGCAGTGGGGAATTTGCTGGTTTAGGCACTGGAAGTGCCGTCATTAATATTAAATCGACTGGAAATAGTATTATTCAAATTACCGGTGCGGCGGCAGCACTTACTACCTGTTCAGCTGGAACAACAACTGACAATTTAGAATGTTCAAGTACTGCTGGAGTGTACTGTATAAATGATGGTAATGTTATTGTGAAGGGTGATCCTTTTACCTGCACCAAATTAGAACATACCACCGAAAGTACCACTGCTCCCTACTTTTTTGATAAGGAAGGAAAATTAGTGGAATCGGTGGCCGATGATACCATTGCCAAGGCCTATACTTGTGCTTTCGACGCCGATAAAACGGCCGAGACGTGTGTGTTGTTGAAGGGATACGCCGTCGATGGTAGTAATGTGGTGACGTGTAATGGCGTCACCGGGGATACCTGCATTGTTTCGGATTTGACGACCTGTACCACCGGGGAAGATGGTCGCTTGGGCCGGGATAGTAGTGGAAAGGCAAGTCTTTGTCTGGGCGATCGAGCCTTGAATCTTCCCGAAACTCCTGGATACTACGCTTACCCCGCTCCGGCTGATAATGTCGTATTCACCACGAACGTGTATGGCAAGGGAAAGTTTACGTTGTTACGCGTCGGTCCGGATTATGCTTCGTTGGTGGAGGGCGATTATCCCGGTAAGTAAAAGAAGATCATTGCCGTAAAATGATTTATCGTGACGTAGTTTAACTTTAAAAACAAAATCATGATAAAAAAGAGGGAATGATGAATGGAATGATAAAAAAAAGCTAGAATTGATAGAATGATAAAAAAAAAGCTAGAATAAATAGAATAGAATAGTAAAGCTAGAATTGATAGAATGATAAAGAAAAAGATAGAATAAATAGAATAAATAGAGGGAATGATGAATGGAATGATAAAAAAAAGATAGAATTGATAGAATAGATAGAGGGAATGATGAATGGAATGATAAAAAAAAAGATAGAATAAATAGAATAGAATAGTAAAGCTAGAATTGATAGAATGATAAAGAAAAAGATAGAATAAATAGAATAGATAGAATAAATAGAATAGAGGGAATAGATAGAAGGAATGATGGATGGAATGATTAAAAAAAAAGTTGCAATGATAGATAGAATATATAAAAGTAAAAGTGGTCATATACTAATCCCCAATTTTTTCTTAATATAATTTTTTTTTGTGTAGCCACAAGCGGTAGTGATTACTTTATAAACAATTTAAATCCCGGCATTAATCGTGATGCCAGTTCCGAACCATTAGTGAAATGTGACTATTCCGGCAATGTCATCACCGGCTGTGTTGGAGTTCCGGCTGGGGGAACGTCCCCTTCTGATCCGGTCAAGTATTACCTGAATGTGAATGTGGATGCCAAAAGTTTGATCCGGTGTACCTTTATGGACAAGTGTGAAACGGTGACGATTGTGGATGCTGCCTTTACCTCCGGCACCAAATATTATGTGAATGGGGCCGGAACGCCCGGCACCATTATCAAGTGTACTGGAGGTGAGGGATGTAAAATTGAAACAAGTATCACTAACGGTAATTTATACATTAGTGGAGCAGATGATAAAGCCGTCCTTTCTTGTGATGGCACGAACTGTGTATCCGAAAAGTATGTGGGGGTCAAGGCAAACGCCGTAGGTAGAACAGGTGAATTAGTGGTACAATGTGATGGTAGTGCAGCCTGTACCTATACCACTTCTGTCACGGCCTCCACATTAAAATATAATAGTGGCAGTTTCCAATTTAAAGGTAGCGTTGACTTTGCTACCTTAATTGAAGCTGTAGGTTACGACATTATTTCGAAGGAGGATGCCAAAGCGTTATTTAATGTGGAGGCGAAATCATTGGTGAAAGTTTCGGCGAAATCCATTACCAAAGGTAATTATTATTATTTTTTTTTTGTGTGTGTGTATGTGTGTATGTATAGAACTGCAATATTGAATATGGAATAGAATTACGATAATGAATATGGAATAGAATTACGGTATTGAATATAGAATAGAACTGCAATATTGAATATAGAATAGAATTACGGTATTGAATATGGAATAGAATTACGGTATTGAATATGGAATAGAATTACGGTATTGTATATATAGTATAGAATAGAACTGCAATATTGAATACATAATGAACCCCTACCACATGCGCCATACAATATAGTGTGTGTCGGAGTGAATTGGTAATTTTACTACCGTCTTTTTTTTACTAACTGTTTTTCCTTTTTTTTTTTTGGGGGGCGGTTGCTGATGATGTAGTGGTGGTGAGCGCTGGTTATTATGCTAGACCCATGACCGGATTGACCAAATCCTTGATTCATTGTACCGGCACCGATGCCAGTACCTGTACCATTCTCGACACCGTCACACCCGGATATTATGTGGCAGGAGAAGATGCTGGATCGGTGGTGGAATGTACCAACGATTGTACCCTCACTCCGGTGGTTCAAACCACTTGTACAAGTAAGTAGATGTCGGTGTGTGGTGATACGAATGAGGCGTGTCATGACCCGTCATCCCACCGATCATATTTCAAATCTATTATTGGAGTGGGATGGTAGGGGTCAGTCGTATCGTTAGCACCACGGATGGCCTGAAATAGATATGCTGTGTATTACGCGTCATTTACTAATTCGTTTTTTTTTTTTACCTTTTTTCAAATAATTATGATGGTGTTAGGTCCGGCCGCCACTAAAACTTTACCGTCATGTACGGTGACATCAGGAGGAAATTGCAGTAGTTCCGGTGAAAATACCTATTGTATTAGCGATAATGCCTTGTTTAAAAATGGTAGTAATTCCTGTTCGAAAGAAGAAGGAGACGTTGACTTTGCTGAAGGAGTGGAAACGTTTTCATTTGATTCGGATGGTAAACGGGTCGACACCACCGGTGGTGTATCCATTTTCGCCTTGAATTCGGTGGCCTACACCTATAAATGTGAGGTAGATGCCGGCAGAGTCGTTTCCAATTGTGAATTGGTGGGACGTCCATTACCCGTATGTGATAATGGTGCCGGAGCTGCAAGATGCATCAATAATGGCGCCATACATTCCGTGTGTGTCAAGGCGCGTGAATTGTTCCAAACAACAGCGTATAATGAATGTGCTCCCTTTACCGTCGCCGATGCAGTCTATCACTTTGACGAGAATTTCATGCCCCTTTCTGACGATGCCGATCCAGCCCTTGTGAAGTATTCGTATGCCTGTGCCAACGATAACTGTGATCCCACCCGTCAAACCGTCGGTGGTATCATTAAAACAAGGTAAGTCAAGGCCTAAAAAAAAAAGGGCCTAAAAAAAAAAGGCCTAAAAAAAAAAGGCCTAAAAAAAAAAAGAAAAAAATGGAAGAAAATAAGTGGAATGGTCATTTACCCCATATTATAATATTTTTTTTCACCCCCCTCAACAAGAAATAATACAATTGTGCCATTTTATACCAAAAAGAAACTAATAATAATATAATGCATTTTACACCAAAAAGAAACTAATAATAATATAATGCATTTTACACTAAAAAGAAACTAATAATAATAATTTATTTATTTATTTATTTTTTTTTTTTGGGGGGGGTTGATAAATCATACCTACGTAAAAATCGGCAAACTAACACTTTTTTTTTTTTATTTTATTTTTTATTTTAATCCAATGTAGTACTGCTACGCCCCCCGTCACCAAAACCCTTCCAATGTGTACGGCCACCGATTACAGCGATGTTTGTTCCGGTGCCAATGACGATGACAACAATAATGGAAGCCATTGTATCGACAGTACCGGTGTCATTTACCAAAATACCGTCACCGGAAGTGGTACCAGCAAAGGCTGTGCCAAGGCCTCTGGAAGTACCGAAAGTACCCAACAATATTTCGCTTTTGATGCCGAGGGTAAGCGAGTCGATGACCCTGCCACTACTGGTAAAGTCACCGGTGACAACGCCTCGTTAGTGGCCTCGACCTATTTATGTAGTACCGATACGGTTGGGAATGGCAAAGTTGTGTCCAAATGTATCTTGAATGGTAATCAATTACCAAGATGTGATGTCGACGATGCCACCGACGCTAGATGTTATAACAATGCTCCGGTCAATTCGGTATGTGCTACGAAGGCGGGTGCCTTACTGGTTACGCGTGGCATTGCCTCGTGTGTCGCCTTGACGGGCATGAAGGAAACGGTAAGTCGATTTGACGCTCAATTCCATGAAATCACTAATCCGGCCGCCTCGGTACCGGTCGCCTACGCCTATTATTGTGCCACTGGTGGGAATGGTGTTTTGGCCGCCCTCTCGAACTGTTTCCCTCTTCCTCCAAGCCAGGAGGAGGGTATGACGGCTGGTGAACCCGTGCTTAAAATGTGTACATCGTTGAGTGATACTGACGCCGTTTCCCTTCACCCCACCACCACTCACTATATGCCCTTGACCTTGACCGCGGGGGATACCATCCCAGGCGTCTTGGCACCAGGCCGTATCAGTGTTAAGATTAGTGGGGAGGGGAGTGTGATGGCATTACCGGAAGCCGATGAAGACATTCCAAGTTGTGATGTAGATGGATCTCGTAGAAAAAGAGGAGTAGAATGTCAAGTTAGCAAAAGCGTGGTTAGAGCATGTAGGAATGGCAGTGTAATTTCTATAACGGGTGGAGGTAGTTGCAGTACTCTTACCGGTCCACAAGGCCAAAAAGCCCTTTCCTACTATAAAGATGGTGTCGCACCCAATACGTACGATCCTATTGCCAGTCCCACCACTGAATCTACCGATATTGCCTATGCCTATGAATGTCAATTCGCGACTGGGGCTGATGGTACTTCCAAGGATGCCACCAGCTGTACCCGAATCACTGGGTATAAGGTGAGAGAAAGTCCGGTTAGTACGGCTATTTATTGTAGTGGACTGACCGGTGAATCGTGTGTCATTCATAACTTGAGTCCCTGTGTCGCCTCGGACGTCGGTAAGTTAGGTAAAAGTGGTAGTGATGCCGTGATTTGTTTCGGCACCGCCAACAAAATAAAATTGGTAGCCGATACGCCCAAGGTGGCCTTTTACACCAGCGAGTACAGTCCGTACTACGGTAAATACGGTATTGTATTGTTGGACGTGGGCGCCACCACGGTCAAATCCACCGAAACGTCTGGTAAGTCTCTTTTTAAACGCTTGTTATGCGAGAGAGAGTGTGTGATAGAATGATAGAGTGATAGAATGATAGTGATAGAATGATAGAGTGATAGAATGATAGAGTGATAGATAAGAGTGATAGAATGATAGAGTGATAGTATTGTATTGTTTATTTGGGTAGTTTGGATATGTTGTTTTATTTTTTTTTTTTCGTTACTTTACGGTGATTTTACTAATACCTTTTACCTTTTTACCTTTTTATCTTTTACATTTTTATCTTTTACTTTTTTATCTTTTACCTTTTTATCTTTTTATTTTTTACTTTTTACCTTTTACTTTTTACCTTTTAACTACAAATTGTACCTGCTTATTCATCCTACGTTTACAATCCAATGTATAATAATATATAACATTAGCCGCCGGTTACTACGTCAATGAAAATTCCAGAACGTTGAAGAATGCGTTAATTTACTGCACCGGTGCCTACCTTTCCGATTGTAAAGTGATGGATGCCGTCAATGGTTACTACAAATCGGCCATTGATAACTACGTTATCAACTGTAATGCTACCAATGGTTGTACCAAAGTCAAGATTGAACATATGAGCTGTGGATGTAAGTATTGACGTTGCATTGTCATTGATTATATAGTTGTATTTGTGGTGGTATTACCATTTTGTTGTCATAGGAGTAGTAGTGGTGGTGGTGTGGTGGTGGTGGTGGTGGTGATATTCACTGCTTGCCATACATAAATAATTATGAATTGGTTTACTAACGTCTTTTTTTTAAACCCTTTTTTTTATAATACTTTTTATAATACTCTTTTTATTAACATTCACTCCCTATACTATTCCTTTTAATGCCGTGCACCGACTTTACCCTACATTACTATTCCTTTTAATGCCGTGCACTTCCTTTACCTACATTACTATTCCTTTTAAAAACGTACTCTTCCTTTTACCCTACTTTAATACACCTTTTTTTTAAAAACGTACTCTTCCTTTTACCCTACTTTAATACACTTTTTTTTTAAAAACGTACTCTTCCTTTTACCCTACTTTAATACACTTTTTTTCAAAAACGTACACTCCCATGATCATATCATGCAAATTCGTACCCATTAGATAAAGATGTCTTACCCGAATGTGAAAAGAACGGTCCATTAACCGATGACGTTTGTAGCGAAGACGGCAACGATACCTACTGTCTCGGCTCCGATCAAAAACTCTACAAGAATGTGATCTCGGGTCAAAGTAAGAGTTGTGCCCTGGCCGTCCCTTCCGATACCAACGCTACCAGCGTCAAGTTCTACTTCAACGCCAGTAAGAAATCGGTGTCGGCCGGTAGTTTGAAATCGTACTACCGATGTCAATCGATTGCCGGAGTCATTTCTGGTTGTGTATTGGAACGTGAACCGTTAAAGGAATGTCCTACCGGTGCCGTTAGTACCACGGCTGCTTGCTACACTGGTGCCGCCACCGATTCGGTCTGTATCAATTCCAGTAAGGCCTTACTGAAGAGTGGTACTGGAAAGTGTGAAGCCGTCACCGGAACCGCCAACAGCCTTGTCTATTTTGATCAACAATACAAGAAAAAGGACGATGCCAGCGCTAGTGGTGTCGTGTACACCTACCGATGCAAAAAGGCTGGTAGTGGTGGTGCCCTATCCAACTGTGAACCCGAATATCAAAAGGCTGGTGGTATCATTACTGTTAATCGAATGTGTACCTCAAATGATGATGCTGCCACCATCTCCATCACCGGCACGGCCTTTTATAAGAAGGTGAAGGTGGCGAGCTTCCCTGGTGTCACCACCGCCGACACCACCATTAAAGTGAAGAATACCGGAGCCGGGGGTTTGATTGAAATTAAGGACCTGGCCAGTCTTCCTACCTGTACCAATGCGGGAGTGACGACGGATGTTTGTAAGGTTGCCGGGGCTAAGGTCAGTTACTGTATCAAAAACGATGTCATCTACCAATCCGTCAGTGGTAAGTGTCCAAAGGTCGCCGGGGAGGTCAATGCCACCGGATTCCTTTTCTTTGATAGGGATGGTGAATCGGTGGATCCTGAAGGTGGCGACACCGTCAGTTACGCCTATCAATGTACCTTTGATGGTAATGGCTTAGCCAGTCGCTGTCGTCTCGCTAGAGGTTATATCAAGGCCGGCGCCAACATGGTCAATTGTAATGGATGGAAGGGCGATGACTGTGTCATTGAAGCCATCGGCAGTGATTCCTGTATCGGTCGTGATGAAGGCGAAATAAATAGGAATGGACAAAGTATTTGTTTTGGCGCCTCGGATAAATTGGCTCTTCCCGCTGACGGTAAAATTTATGCGACCTTCACCACCGCCAAAGAAATTAATCGGGCCTACGGTATTCAGAAGGAGGATGGTATTATCTTTTTGGAATTGACGGCCGAGGCCGTATTACTGTCTTCCTACACCGGTCTTGACCCCGTCTACCTCATCGATCAAACCAACAAGGCCAGTGATGATGATAAGAAGCCGTTGATCAGGTGTACCAGTGACGAGGGTTGTGTCGCCATGGCCAGCGGTACCGTGGATAAGGTTACGGCTACCGATGGTACGGTGAAGAGGGAAGGTCTGGCCCATACCTATTACATTGATGGGGCCTATCCATTGGCCGATCATATCATTACCTGTACGCATGTCTGGAAGAATGAGGAAGGGGTCGTGACCGTTGATGCCGGTCGTGGTAAATGTGTATCGACGGTTGCTGCCGAAGCCGTCAATTACTATGTGGATTCGGCCCAGGAAGGTAATTTAATTACGTGTGGTAATGAGGCCAGCGCCTCGGGTTATGCCGATTTACCGGTATGTGAAAATCCTGTCGGTACCCGTAAGTGTATTGCTGGTGCCGGGGTGGGTACGCATTGTACCCGTTCGGGAAAACTTTTCGTCACTACCGCGGCCTCCAGCAAGTGTCAAGAAGTGAAGTGGTGTACGTCGTCGGTCTCTCCATTCGGTATCTATGCTACGGGATCGTCCGTTGACAAAGAAAAGATTATTAGGTGTGGTCGGTATGTGGAAGGTAGTTTGGCCGTGACCTGTCAATACTACGATGCCGTCACCATTCCTACCGATTGCGTCGACACTGACAGTAATGCGAAAAACCAAGGGAAAATTGGCATTGCCGATGGTGTATTTAAGATGTGTGATAATAAGGAGGGAAAGGCCCTGAATACCGTCAATCCTGGTTATATGTTAATGACAGCCGAGACTGCTGCCGGTATCTTTGAAGGTGCCACCACCTCTATGCTTATTGAAAATAATGGAGGATGGATGGCGGAAAGAAGTGTTCGGAACGGTTACTTCCTAAACATTGACTCCGATCAATTGGACTACCCGGTCATTCAATGCTCCACCCAAACGGGATGTGCCAAGGTTGGCGTGGATGATGTTCATTGCACGAACGTTCACGCCAAACTTCCTACATGTACGGATGTCACGAGTGAAAAGGTTTGCTATGCCGAGGCGGCCGTTGATTCCTTCTGTATCAAGGCCGGTAAATTGTACCGTACGTTGAATGATGAGAGCGTCAAGTGTCAAGAGGTACATACCTACGACACTTGTACGTCGGTGGCTAGTGGGGAAGCCTGCATTGCCGGTGCTGCCGAAAATACGCTTTGTTTGAAGGAGGGAAAAACGTACCTTTCCCTCTCGACCGATTGTGTCGACGTCAGTGGACTCGCCGAATGTACCAGCATCAAGGCCGATGCCAAGTGTCAAGAAAATGCCGAAGAAAATAGTCTCTGTCGAAAGGACGATAAGGTATACAAGACGGTGGGCACAAGCTGTTCAGAAGTCGTGACGTTATTGGACGGCCTCGATCGACTCACCTATTACTTTGACGCCTCGTACAAACGCAAGGAAAGTAGTGAGATTACCGCCACATCGACTATTCAGTCGGTATACAAGTGTACTCAACGCAACGGTAATCTTTCGTCGTGTGAAAAGTCGGTACGCGAACCCGGGGAATTGATCTATTCTCAAACCGCCAGTCCTAGTGATCGTCAGTATCAAGTGTGTCAAGCCGATGGCAACACCATCGCCGTCAGTGCCAATATGGGTCATCGTACCATTGGTGTGGATAAGGTGAATGCCTTCCCGGGCGTCATTCTTCCCGGCCCTCATACCGTCCACTTTGGTAAGGGTCATGTGGTGTTGGTTCAGGATCGTACCCTTCTTCCCGAATGTGATGCCATGGTGCAAGGTCATGGTTGTACCTCGGACGGTCTGGACGTTTCCTATTGTATCATGAATGGGGCCATGTACCTCTCTTCGGCCACCGCGTGTGCCAAGATGGTAGGTGGTAAGGCCAATGAAGTGGTGTATCAATTCTTTGCCGATGCCGAAACTCTTGTGCCAGAGGATCAAATCAATATTCATTCGGCTATTGCCTTTGTGTACCGATGTGTCGTCGGCGTCGCTGACAATCAATGTAGCGTGGTTCGTGGCTACCTCAAGGCCAATGGCTTGATCATCGGTTGTAACGGTTGGACCGACCTTTGCACCGTCACCTCCCTCAACCCTCTCGACACCGACTGTGTGGATGTGGTGGAAGGACGGGATGGTCAATTGAACGGCGATGCCTCTGCCATTTGTTTCTTTGGTGGTCAGGGTGATCGCGTCGATCTTCCTACCTCTGCTACCCTCGTCAAGTATGTCATGTTTAAGGCGGAGCAGGCCAATCCCCTTTACGGTCGTCACACTCATGATATTGTCGTGTTGGCCTTGACGAATCGTTCAGTGACCTTGGTCACCGAAGGCGATGAAATTGTTGAAGGATACCACCTGAATCATAAGGTTCGTGGTACCCTAACCGATGCCTTGATCTACTGTCCGGTGACCGGACGCTTGGAGGAATGTCGGGTCGTGAATGGATTGGACGGTTACTACCTCAACAGTGACCCCGACAATGCCACCAAACAAGTCATCAGGTGTGAACGGTACCTTGGCTGTCGTAAACTATCGGTGGACCAAACGGTCTGTACCGAAGCCGGTACCCTCATCAAATCTGGCGGTATCAAGTTCTGTACTCGTAGTAGTGGTTCCACCGCTGGTGCCGTATTACTGACGACCGATACCGTTCTCCCTACCTATCAATCCATTACCGATGTGGATGCCTCCTTCCCCGGTACCATCGATGAAAATACCTCGTTTGTCAAGATAGGCGTGGACGGCACCGTCACCTTGCTAGACCACGGCTACTATCGTAATGAAGCGGTGGTGGGACGTCCCGATGATGCTTTGTACCAATGTACCACCGAAGATGTCAAGACGGTGTGTGATAAGAAGAGTGCCTTCTTTGGCTACTACCGTAATGCCGGTTCGGTGGGCGGGGAAGATGTCTTTTTGGAATGTGATGTGAATGGCTGTCACGGCATCGCCATTGACGAACAAGCCATTTGTACCCGGGAATCGGTGGGACAGTTGGTGGGTTCTGGCCTTGCGCCAACCCTTTGCATTGACTATGATGAGGCGCTGGAGGAGGATGTGAACGTTGTCTTGGCCGGTACCGAAGCGGTCCATGACAGTTACATGGTGGGCTACCATTCCGGAAATATCTTTGGCCTGGAAGCCGATGAATATGCGTATGTCCATGTCACTGCGGATGCCGTCAAATTAAGATCTTCCGGTAAATATATATGTTCAAAATGTTGATATAATATAGTATAGTGTTGTGTTGTCATTTGAAATGGTTTAATAAAATTTATTGATTTAATTATTTATGTTATTTGTTATTTAAGAAATAACATCATGCGATTACTAACCGTTTATTTTATATATCTATTATAACTATTACATTATAACCATTATTATATAACCATTATTTTATAACCATTATTATATAACCATTACACTGTAACCATTACTTTATAACCATTATTATATAACCGTTACTTTATAACTATTACTTTATAACCATTACTTTATAACCATTACTTTATAACCATTACACTATAACCATTACACTATAACCATTAAAATATAACCATTACACTATAACCATTACTTTATAACCATTACTTTATAACAATTATTATATAACCATTACTTTATACGTTACTTTATAACTGTTACTTTATAACCATTACACTATAACTGTTACTTTATAACCATTACTTTATAAACATTATTATATAACCATTACTTTATAACCATTACTTTATAACTATTACCGGTCTTTCACTTTCTTGTCGACATTATCGTCTTCGTCACTAGATTACATTGAGTATGTGTACACCCTTGATAACGGAGGGTACAAGGAACACGGTAGTTCCTGCGTCGCCGAATTTGATAATCAAACCCTTAATGAATTCCGGTTCAAGGATTACGGTATCTACACCTTGAACTGTGTCGAGGGAGAAGAAAAAAATAATTTATGTAAGTAGGGATGGCGCGAAAATCATCAATAATAAATTTTTTTGCAATACAGCGTTTTTATTTTGTAGGCTTGAACAGTTATGCTAACGTTATTTTATTTTTTTTTTTTTTTTGTATTCCCCTTTTATATTGGCCGTATTCCAAACGAAAAAAAAAAAACAGGTCCAAAAGAATATGAAAAGGAGGAAGAAGGCGAAAACAGTCAAACCGAATAAACAGCATTAAACAAGCATTTTTGGAATTAACCTATCCCAACGTCAATAATATATAAAAAACAAATACTAATACAATACACACACGACACACAATACACACACGACAAAAGACACACACGACAACATCCATCATTCCTTATATTTATTTATTATTTAAAAAAATATCCCAATTTTTTTTTGTATGTATAACAAACGACCCCATCGCCTAAATACCTTTTTGAAGGATAAAAAAAAAAAAACAAAAAGCAACACCAATATTTTTAATACTTTTTTTGTTTTAATTTTTCTTTATATATATTTTAGTTTACTCTCTGTATTATCAAGATCAATTTATAGTTTATTTTTATTTGACAAAAAAAAAAAAAAAAAAGAAACGGGTAGTTAAAACCCCAAAGCAATTTATAAATAATAATAATTATTTTTTTTAAAAAAAAAATAACAACACCATTAAACCATTACACCACACAACAATATTTTTTTTTTTAAAGAAAACAAGAAACAAAAAAACAAAAAGTAATTTATTTATGTAATAGGAGTTATAAAGAAAGAAAAAAAAATAGTTTATTCTCATTATTTATTTATTTAATAATTTTATTTTTTTTTTGTGGTGATGGTACTCCATGTAAATATGTATGTCAATGACTATGTGTTAGGAGGAAAGGTCACTTTCCTACCTTTTTTTCTTAAAAAGCAATAATAAAATAAAATAAAAAAAAAATAAAAAAAAATTATTAATTATTATTTATTTTAAAAAGTTATTACTTATTTATTTTATGGCGGTTTTTTATTTCATTACTTTTTTTATTATAAATAGTAAATTCATTAATTATTTATTATTTATTACCCGTTATTTATTATTTATTTAATTAGTAGTTATTATTTTATTTTATTATTTCTTATTAAAATACCATTTATTATTATTACCATCTATTATTATTATAATTATTATAATAATAAATACCATTTATTATTATTATTATTATTATTATTAAAATACCATTTATTATAATTATTATTATTAT
>KZ150750.1:364123-374415 GCA_002157105.1 Piromyces sp. E2 | reverse complement strand
ATAAATAAGTATAATATAATATAATAAAAACAATAGAAAAAAAAAAAAAAAAAAGATTGTTTATGAGATTAAACGAAGTAATTGAAATTGAAATTTATTGTAATTGACAATAAATTGAAATGAAAATAATTAAAAGTAATTGAAATTAGATGGTAGGAATAATAACAAGATGAAAAAGCAAAAGATAGAATTAAAAATAATTCGTATGAGATAAAAAGAAGAATAGCAAGATGAAAAAATAAAAAGATAGAAATGAAGGGATTGAACGAATGTTATCCACGCAAAAATAATAATAATAATAATAATAAAAGATCTTAATTATTTTTCAGAATAACAAGGGAAGATTTTAAAAATAAAAAAAAAAATAATAATAAATAATAGATCCTTTCATCTTCAAAAAAATTTATATTATATATATATATTATATATAAATTTTTTGAATTAAATAATGATGATGATGATGATGATGACGATGACGACATTAATAGTTTTTGCTTTTTTTTTCCGGTTTATTTACATCATCTATTTACATTGGTGTCGGGGGGGGATGATTCGCCCGTTACATTCGAGTAAAGAAAGCAGCAGCAAGGATCACACCGGTCATAAGAATGGTGAGAAGGGTTGGACGTACCATGGGCCAGGCGCCACTCACATTACATTTTTCGGGATTTTCTTCATCCTCCAGGCATTCCACGTAACCCAACTGCTCCATGGAACAAATCTTGACGTCGTCGGTTTCCCGGTCCACCGCCACATAGTTATTGACGCAAACCAAGTCAAAGGTGGATTTAGTCTCCTCTACATTGTACGTACAATTGGTGAAGACACCGGAAACCGATTCTAGGTAATTCTTACCACGACGAGTGACGACGGCTGTGGAATTGTTATTCTTTTCAATTCCCTCCACCGCTTGCTTAATCTTGTCAGGGAATTCTTCGGTCAAGGCGAGTGGGAAGTTAATGATGACGTTATCGTTGTACCAACAGTACCGAGACATGACCGGAACGAGCGTGGCACTCGATTCACAACGGTAGTACGCTTCATCAATGTAGTAGTATTGACCACTGACACAGGCCTGCTTGGTACATTCGGTGGGTTCCAACTCCTCCGAGTCATGGACGCAGTAATAGACTTCACCGGCATTGGTGAAATAGTAGCCGGTATTGGTGATTGGGGCACATTCACCATTTTCATCTTGATTACAATGGTACATTTCGCCATCGACGGTGTAGTAGTAGCCGTAGTTGGCCATGGCCTTAATGGTGACTTTATCTAGCTTTTTGGTGAAGCGGTAAATGTAGGAAGTGGCAGGATCCAGGGAGATGTAGGCATAGCCAGAGGCGGCAGGCGTAGACCAGATACCATCACGGTAACGAAGAATGGTTTTGGCACGGGCATCATAGTAGTACGTGTCTTCATCTGGGGTGTATTCCTTACACGAGGAAAGTTGACAACCATACACCACCAGGTTATTGTTTTTGGTCTTGTAGTTTTTACTGACTACGGTGGTGTTGGTGGAAAGATTGACAATGTAGTAGCCGGTTTCATCGACCATCTCGGCAGAAAAGACGTTCATTTGGTAGAGGTGTTGAGAGTAACCGTAAATGGTATTAGTGATACCACCGGCCTTGTAACATTCCCCGGTTTCACGGTTCTTGATATCGGCCTTGGCGAGGGCCAATTCACCCTTGTACGTGATACAGAATTCCTTATTCTTCAGGTCAGCGTTGGGCGTACACTTGTTATTGGCGAAAATACAAATGACATCCTTGTCGTAGGCAAAGGAATACGAATCACTATTCACATTGTATTTCAAGATACGTTTATTGACATCGGCATAGTACGTCAGGGATTCCGGTTTATCGGTGATACTACAACTACTTCCATTACACTTGTACAACTTGACATTTTCATCGTTGTAGGCGTCAATGTCATTGCCATTCACCAGGGCATTCTTGGCGGTGTTGATGAAGTAGAAGCCGGATTCGGAGAATTGGAGGACACTATCCTGATCCAAGAGGTAGATGTTAGATCCGACGGTGAAATACATATCGGTGTAGGCATCATTGACTTCCAGGCAGTTGGAATTGGTGGTGGTGTAGACGTAGGTAGCTGTCACTCCACTAATAACATTAGGCTTCACCACCACGGTATCGGTAGCGAAATAGAATACGGAACGATCCGCATTGGTACAAATGTTACCAGCAGAAATAGAGGTGGTAGCTGATTTGGTCATGGCATATTCCAAGGTGATGTAACACTTGTTGTTATTGAATTCACACACGGGGATGCTGGCCACTTCGCTGGGTGAAAGGAGAGAACATTTACCGGCAATACAACGAATAATACCGTAGGCTTCGTCCGAGTCTCTGGGCATGGCAACACTCCTTCCATCTTCTTCGACGTCAGCGTCATCGGAGGAACGTTTGCTGCCACTGGTAAAGTTTTTGAGGGCACCACGGAAAATACCATTTTTGACGACGACGGTACGACATTTCGAACCAGATTTACAACGAATGAGGACGTTAGGGATGGAGGACATGTAGAAACCATTGTTGGTAGCTTCGGTGGCACAAGTTATGACTTGACTGGTTTGCGTACAATTGATGATGTTGCTACCACCCTCGGTGGAATCAGCATTATCGTAGTAATTGACGGTGGGAGTGAACTCTACACAGTTGGAAGGACTGGTACATTGAATCAAGAGGGTATTGGAATACGTCAAGTAGTAACCAATTTTGGCCTTGGCCGAGGAACAACCATAGGTAAAGCCAGTCTTACATTTAATAATGGCATTGGAAGCCTTATCCGAACCGGCATTGACATACTTCACCTTACTACTCACGGCATTGAAGGAACAGGAGGTGGTGGAGGTACACTGGATCACACCACTACCATTATGACCGACGTAGTAGCCAACTTCAGCCGAAACGGTATAACAATTATTATTGGAACATTGAATCAAGGCATTGGTGGTGGCATCATACCCAGCATTTTCGTAGTAGGAAGTGGTCTTGGGACGTACACTACTACACTTGCCCTTTTCACATTGAATAATGTAAGGGTGATTGGAACCGACGGCACGATTACTATCCACCACATACCCATTAAATTCGGCATATTCTAATTTTCCGGCATTACAGAAAACGGCTTTTTTGTTTACGGTGTCGTACATGTAGGTGTTGGAGGTACATCCGGGTTTTTTAGTGCAAACCTTGGTAGTGTCATTACAATCGTAGAGAGTAATATCTGATTGATCGGACGATAAGTTATCCACCAACTTGCCATTCTTATCAATCATCACCACACCACTTTGGTAGAAACGGTTGATGTAGTAACGAGAAATCTTGAAAAGCGACCCAGTTTCTTTTTTAATGCCTGGGAATCCGCCATCTGGAATGGTAGCAAAGGCGTAGATGTCTTCGGATTTTGAAGCTGCCACCGATGTGGAATTATTTTCGGGGAAGAAATTCAATTGACCATTCACATAACAATAGTTACCGGGGATGGCATCTTCAATATCTGGACAAGTTGGCGATTCCATGGCGGTACATTCATTGCCTTCTTTTTCACATTTAATGATGGGTTTTTCCGGTTCACCTTCATTAACGTAGTAACCCAGATCGACTTTGAGTGAGGCACAACCGTCGCTGGAGTCACAAAGAATGGTTTGATTTTGCGCTTTATTGTAACCCCCGTTGATGTAGTATCCCTGAGAGGAAAAGGCTGGTTTAAATTCACAGGCAGTATCTTTAGTGGTACATTTAATAAGGCCGTCGGCTTCTTCCATCACATAACCAACAAAGAAGGAAGGAATGGCCGGAGGCGATTGTTTTTCACATTTCTTATTGATACATAAAATAATGGCATTGGCGCTGGTTTGAGCCTCGGCATTAACATAATATTCCCCGTCCTTGGAATCACTTCGAAGGCCAACACAACCACTATCCCCCGAACATTGAATTAATTGTTGGGTGTCACCGGTTTCGGAATAGTAGGAGTTGAGGTAGACCCCTTCATTAACTTCCGGAACTTCTGTACACGTAATACTTTCTCCCTGCTTGGAACATTCAATGATGTCGTATTGAAGGGCAGTTTCCCCATCATCTCCAGCATTCTTGTAGTATTCATTGTTATTTTCGGAAGCGGTACTTTCATAAGTTTTACAACTTGTACTTCCACACTTGATGATCGGATTTTCCGTTTCATTATCATTACCATTTTTGTATACTTGATATTGGGTGGCCGTGTGAAGGGTACAGGCTTTTTGTGAATCAGTACATTTAATAAGACCTTTTTCAAGTTTACCGGGATTACCCGAATTAATGTAGTATTTAGGAAATTTTTCTTCCACTTCTTCTACTGGATTAGCAGCATTGGCAGCATTGGCAGCATTGGCAGCATTGGCAGCATTGGCAGCATTAGCATCATTAGCAGCATTAGCAGCATTGGCAGGATTGGCAGCATTAGCAGCATTGGCAGCATTGACAGCATTGGCAGCATTGGCAGCATTGACAGCATTGGCAGCATTGGCAGCATTGGCAGCATTGGCAGGAGTGGCAGGAGTGGCAGGAGTAGTAGAACAAGGTTTAGCAAGACATCCTTTTTCCTCGGTACAAATAATTAATTGATTCAGGGTGTCACCATCTTCTTTACTGTAGTTGCTGTTTAGGTAAACATTATTGGAATCCCCTTTGGTGATAATACACGTAATCTTAACTTCATTATCCACTTTAGTTTTAGTACACTTTATTAAATCTCCATTTAATGGATCTTTGTCGGTGCTTCCTTCGAAATCAATATCATCCCCATTCACATAGAATTTGGGTAAATCCCCACTTTCCTCACTTTCGAAACTTGGTTTACTTTGACAACCATTGGCTGCGGTGGTACAGTAGATGATATTTCCTTTAATGAGACTATCCAAGTAAACAAAATCTGGTTTTCCATCAACTTCTTCACATACCTTTTTACCATTCTGATCGACATAACATTTAATTAAGTCTTTTTCTAAATCTTTGGTGGCATCACTGGCATTGATATAAAATTCATTATTATCGCTGTTGGCTTGAGTCGGTTTACCCTGACACTTGTCTTCCAAACAATAAATTAATTGATGGGTGGTGTCGGTGAAAACACTATCATCACCAACCTTGAAATTTCCATTTAAATAAATTTGATTTGCTTCGACGCCTGTGGTGACGATTTCACATGCATTTTCGGCTGTGTCAGTACATTGGATTAAGACATCGGTCAAATCCGTTTTAGTGAAATCACCATTTATGTAATAGGCAGCGGCAGCAGCATCGGCAATGGATTGACATTTATCTTCACTACAAATAATAAGACGTTTTCCGTCTTCACCATCAGCATTATTGGTACTTCCAAAGTTACCGTTAATGTAAACACCGTTATCCCGACCATTCATAAGCGAACATTTTTTGGTGGTTCCTTCACATTTGATTAAACGATCAAGGTAATTAGTACTTTCTTCTTCGGCATCCCCATTCACAAAATACGTTGGGTTAGCTTCGCTACCAACAAGAGTGGTAATTGGTGCACAAGTGGTGTGACATTGAATCAAATTTTTATCGAACGCATTAATATAAATGAAGCCGGATTCGGGTGTAATTAAATTCATCGATGCGGTGTAGGTATCTTCACGCTTACGACCTTGTGGCGTATCCCGTGTAAAAGTAACTTCAATAATAGCGTCCTCTAAAGCGCGAGCTACTGCATTAACATAGTATTCCTTACCAGAATAATTAATATCGCTATGAGAATAGGGTACACAAGAATCGGAACATTTAATTAAATAATTGGTCGTATCGACTCCATAATTTCCATTAGGGTAAAAGACTTCATTTATACCGGAAGGTAAGGTAACATCATTAGGGGTACAAGCGCCATCCTTTACACACGTAATAAGTGCCAATACCAGTGGATGTTGAGTGTCAATCCCAGAATTAATGTAATATTTATTTGTGACTCCTTCCTCAAAGGTAATTTCGGAGGGATGACAAGCTCCCGCCGTACAAATAATCAATTTTTTATTGACATCATTACCGGAATTACCATTAACATAAATCGCATTGAGTGCCCCATTAACATTGGTACACGCACCCGTCTCTGTGGTACAACTAATAATTAATTTAGCGTAATCATTAGCAGTTTCAATACCGGCATTAGCATAAAATGTATTTGGGTTTGAAGCTTCTGAATCAACACACGTATTCTCTTTACAAATAATTAATGGTTTACTAGCGACACCGTTTGGATTCGGCGTTGATCCGGAAGAAACCGAAAGATTTGCATTAACATACACATTATGATCTTTTCCATTGGTAATAGAGCAAGTGGTACCACATTCAATTATTGCACCATCATAATTTTCAGGTACTGCTGGAATATCGCCGTTAATATAGAAAGCCTTTTCACCTTCCCTTCCAATACCATCATAGGCAAGACAACTGGTGGCACATTGAATTAATTTATTGGTGGCACTATTTAAATAGATTTTATTGGCGGCGGTTGTTAAAGCAATGCAGGATCCTTCAATTTCAGGTGGTTCCACCACTTCTACTGCTGGTGTTCCTCTCTTATTGACGGGGGCTGCCTTTTCAGTAATGTCACATCTTAAAACCGCTTTGGTCACTCCTGAACCGGCTCCATTAATATAATATTCTGGTTGGCCGACTTCTCCCTTGGCTTCCTCATAAATTGCACATTCCGTGGCGCTAGTACATTGGATGAGATAATTTTTACCGGTGCCACGATAATCTCCATTAACAAAGAAAGTTCCTGCTACACCAGCTTGTCGCGAACATGTTGTTTTCAGTCCAGTGGCATCATATGTACATTTAATAAGCGGATAGGTATCGGTGCCGTCTGAAAAAGATCCTGAATTTTTTTAGAAAGCTTCGGGTTTATCTTCTGATAAAGTTATCGTTTTAGTTGTACAACCAGTGCTATCACACGTAATTAACTGATCATCAACACCACCAACATTTTCCGGTGTTTTCATATTACCATTGAAATAAACAGAGCCATTTTCTGCGTTAATTGGGGAACATAAATTGGTGGTACCAACACATTTAATAATTGCATTTGTTAAACCACTGACCCCGGAATTAACATAATAAAATGGAACATTAGTCGTGCCATAAAGAGTAGCAGATAATGCATTTGAACCCACAACAGCACAACCACCTGTTGTTGTATCATCTAAACAACGTACAATAGTTTTATCATTTAATAAAAATATGGTGCCATCGTCGTCTGTTGGTGTCAAGGAAACTTCCACACACGACAAATTATTTCCAGATCCAGTACATTTAATTAATGCATTGGTAAAGCGATGAGCGGCATCTACCCCTCCATTTAAATAAACACCTTCAGTTATTGTTGGTTTGCTACAACCATCCGAATCACAATGAATTAATCCAGTGTAGGAAACATTGCCATCGTCATCTGTGGTACCAGTTTCCGCATCAACATAATATCCATCTGGCGGATCTAGTGATTCACAAGCTGTTGTGTCAGGATTAGTACATTTAATTAAACCACTAATAGTTCCTGTCGTACCATCTTCTGTTGCAGCATCCAAATAATATCCTACCTTACCTGGATCAACTGCACAACTACCATCACATTTAATGATACGTTTTTCCGTTGCAGAATTTTGATTTAATAAATATTTTACATTGGTAGTTCCTGTACATTACAATTACAATAATAAAAAAAATAAAAATAAAAATTAATATATAATGCATGATTTTAAGAGTATGGAGGAAAAAAAATGGAATGAACTTTTAATGTTATAATACTACATAATTATATTCTCTGTTGTACTGAAAATAAAGAGGAGGTACTAACTATTTTCTATACCACTTTTATTTATTTTAGTCTTTTAAAAGGTAATTGTAATTAATTGTATTTTTTTTTATATCCGTAACAAAATAAAAAAAAAAGAAATAATAAAACTATATTTCTAATAACAAAAAAAAAAGAAATAATAAAACTTTATTTCTAATAACAAAAAAAAGAAATAATAAAACTATATTTCTAATATCAAAAAAAATAATAAAACTATATTTCTAATAACAAAAAAAAAAAAAAAACTACAATAAAGAACAGTAATATTGAACTAAAAAATTAAAATGTTGTTTTATATTCCATTTTTTTTTTCTTATTATTAATATTTCCATTTAATAAAAAAAAAAAAACTTTTTTATTCCCTTTTCATATTATCTTTTTAATTAATATCAACAGGAATAACAACAACTTTAAATAATGATTAAAATAAAATCAAACGGACTTACCACTTGTAATTGTTGTAACAATAACTTGGGTGGAAGAAGCCGATAAAATAACAATTTCATCCTTGTCCTTACCATAATTGGTACTAAGTTCATTTAACTGAAAAGCAACAATTTTAGCGGTCGCACCGAGAGCAACTTCCTCCACTCCAAAACAAATTTTTGTTGCCTGGGTAAGTAGTACACCATCTGTGGTTGTTGCGGAACAAGTTTCGTCCGATCCTATGGCTGTGTAAGTACACGGATCTCCTGTCCAACCACTACATTTAACAATACTACTAGTGGAAGAGGAAATTATATAACCTTTAATTATTTCACAAATTGAATTGGCGTCGCAAGCATATCCATATTTTGCAGTTACGGTAGCTGCCATCGTCACTGGCTTATAGTTATTATCCAAAAAGACATTGGCAGGAGGAGAATTGGTAGCTACGACACAGTCAGGTGTACTGTTTGTTTGTAAAAGTTCATTAGTACCTGTAATACAATGTTGAGTAGCAACATGACCGGTAATACAAGCTCCGCTAGAACTTTTTGCGTTGGTACAAGTTTCCACTTTAGCATCCTCTACAAGATAAACGGCACCCTCGGTACTTACTTTAACCTTGTAATCTTTAGAGGTGGCGGAAGCACCGGGAAATGTCACTCCTTTAGCTAAAGAAATAAAGGCATCTTGGCCGGCAGGATTAATTTTTTTTGCCTCCGCATCCTTATCCGAGATACAAAATTTAATATCCGTATCGGATTTAATTAGGTCACCAGCGCCGGAACAAGAAGTTGTAGAAACCGTTTCTGCTTGACAGGTAGTAGTATCACATTTAATCACCGAAGCAGTAGCACCCGCATAAACATAAATACCTTTTGAAGCAATGGCACTGGTACAGGTATTGGATTGGCATGAGTAAATGTTTTTACGATTGAGAGCATCTAAATAAAATCCATCCGGTGGTGCGGTAAGACCTTCACAGACCAAAGGACTTCCTGAACAGTTAATCACTTGGTAAGTTGGGTCACCACTTCCGTAGACCCCGGATGCCACGGAGACATCCGAAGAACAATCACTTACTGTATCTGCTGTTGCACAATGGATTAATTTTGAATATTTAGTAGAATTCGGTGCACCTGTTAAATAATAACCGACAGCAAACCTACCACTTTTATCAGTACAACTTCCCTCTCCATCACACCCAAATAATTTTGAAGCGGCGGCAAAATAATAATTTGACACACACCCAAATAATATTGAAGCGGCGGCAAAATAATAATTTGACTTATATTGAGTACAGTCATTTGCATTACAATCAAAAATCAGAGCCCAACTTCCCTCTCCATCACACCCAAATAATTTTGAAGCGGCGGCAAAATAATAATTTGACTTATATTGAGTACAACCATTTGCATTACAATCAAAAATCAGAGCCGTTTTAGATGTATTACCATAATCATATTCTGTTATTACATCACTTGTATCTAAAAGTGAAACTAACGCCGTAACTGGTTCACATTTATTACTTGGGCTTGAAACAGATTTATACAATTTAAGTCCTCCGCCATTTTCTACTTTACAATATTGTCCATCACTTATTGTTGTTGTTTCATTTGTAATTGTACATAAACCATCTGACGGAGTAGAGGTACATTCAGGTATTGCTATTAAAATAATAAATAAATTTTATATTAATTTTAAAATAATAGCTATTTTTTTTAAATATTTACATTAACAATAGTAATGGTTAAAGTATTACCTCCAGACACCTTTCGTATGGAACATAACGATAATAATATAAATGGTATACTACCCAAAACCAATGGAAATTTATCATTGTAATAATCAAAAATAAAAATAAAAAAGAATCATTAATGATATAGGTCATTCACACATTATATGAGTAATAAATATAGGATGATGATGATGATAAGTACCTTTGTTTTAGCCTTATAAAAAGTACCATTTTGAATACTTTTTTTTTTTTT
>KZ150750.1:330131-351015 GCA_002157105.1 Piromyces sp. E2 | reverse complement strand
AAAAAAAAATTTTTTTATTGCTGGTGAAAAGAAAGCACTAAAAAAAAAATCTATCCACAAGAGAAGGCTTTAACAAATTTTCTTTTGGCTTAATTTTTAGGCAAAACATACCCTCAAAAGAAAATTGTAAAGGTAAGAACACCCACCCCAAAAATAATAAATGAAAAAAAGAGTGTTTGTTAATGGGAAAAAATAGTATTAGATAGTAGTATTAGTAGGTAGTAGGTAGATAATAGTTGGTAGTAGTATTGATAGTAGTATTAGTAGGTAGTAGGTAGATAATAGTTGGTAGTAGGTAGTAGGTAGATAATAGTTGGTAGTAGTATTGATAGTAGTATTAGTAGGTAGTATTAGATAGTAGTATTAGATAGTAGTATTAGATAGTAGTATTAGTAGGTAGTAGGTAGATAATAGTTGGTAGTAGTATTGATAGTAGTTAATTAGTAGTATTGATAGTAGTATTAGTAGGTAGTAGGTAGATAATAGTTGGTAGTAGTATTGATAGTAGTTAATTAGTAGTATTAGATAGTAGTATTAGGTAACAGTATTTTGTTGCTAATACTATGTATTAGGTAGTAATTGCAATACACTGTTACTTTTGAAGTAATTAGCTTTTGTAATTGTATTGGTAGTGTCTATAGATAGGCATAGATAGTGGTAATGATCTATTTATATTGTGTATGACAAAAAGTACCAATGATTATAGGTATTTTTAAAACATGTATTATTATTGGAATTGATAATAATAGATGTTGGTGGGTTTAGTGGTTAAAGTAAACAGAAAGTGAATAGAGTGACTAAATATTATTATTTGTGTGTAGTGTGAATGTTATGTCATTTATTTATTTATTATTGCGAAATCACTGAGCGTATTCATTGCAATACTAATTTATCTTTTCTCTTACTATTACAATTTTTATAAATTCATATTCATGGTCATTTACCTGGTATTAAATAACTATAAAATAAAAACAAAACCAATAAACAATAAACAACTACAACAAAAACAATAATAAAAATAAATATAAAAATATCAACAACAATAACAATGATAATAACAACGATAATAAAAATAAAAATATCAATAATAACAAAACAATAACATTATTAATTAATCCATCATCATCATCATCATTAATCATCATCATCATCATTAATCATCATCATTAATCATCATCATCATCATTAATCATCATCATCATCATCATCATCATCATTAATCATCATCATCATCATTAATCATCATCATCATCATTAATCATCATCATCATCATCATCATCATCATCATCATCATTAATCATCATCATCATCATTAATCATCATCATCATCATTAATCATCATCATCATCATTAATCATCATCATCATCATTAATCATCATCATCATCATTAATCATCATCATCATCATTAATCATCATCATCATCATTAATAATATTTTTAATAATATCATTCATCAAAACTAACATCAATATCAATTATTATCTACAAAATTTATAAATAGCTTTTTCTTTTAAAAAGAAATTCTTTTTTTTTCTTTTCTTTTTAAAACTTGTTGTAGAATAGTGTAAACTTTGTATATAGATTTGAAAACCTTTTTTGTAAATAGTGTATATATCAAAAAAGAAATAGAAAATAATTGTAAATAGTGTGTGAAGGAAAAATCCCATATCAATTATATTTATTTTTTTTAAAAAAAAAAAAAAAAGGAGAAAGGAATACCAAAAAAAAAAAAATATCCAAAACAAACAAAAGTATGGTCAATTTTAAGTATATTGGACTACCGTTACTCCTTGGCGTATTGGGGCCAAGGGTATTGGCACAGGAATCAGGATCCGTGGACGTACCAGGTTGTAAAATTACGGTGACGGAAGGTGAAGAGGGATACACCTGTGAACCCGGTAATCAATGTGATTCCAGTACCGATGGTGGTTATCATTTAGTGGAGGTGTCCAGTGCCGGTACCAACGGTAATCAAATTACCACCAATAATGTAGCCGGTACGGTAGTGAAATTAACCTACGATCCCGATGACACCTCGGCCAATCCTTGTAAGGTTTACACCACCCCCGGTTACTACTATTTAAGTGACGAAAAGTATATTCAGTGTGACTACAACGGTATCTGTGTCATGAAGGATACGCCTACCACGGCATCCTGTGGTACCACTACGGCTGATATCGGTAAAATTATTGCCGGTCCTTCTTTATGTATTGGTGCCTTTAGGGTTCCTACTACGCAGAGTCCTCTTGCCACCGCTGATTATAAGTCGTTGGCATTAAAAGTTGACGACAGAGAAGACGATTATTTCGTTCAACATAGTATCACCAATTCCACGGTCTTTAGTTTTGATGACGATGCCAACTACTATGCCGTGAAGGCCATCAGTGATGCTATTTTGTTTGATTCGACGCTTGGACAGGATGGGGTGAAGGAAGATTTAGCCTCATTAACAAGCGGTATTCGTGTTTCCAGAAAGAAGGAACATTGTTCCACCGATGCCTCTGGAAAGTACTACACTTGTCAAGAAGGTATCTGTACCTCCAAAGCCAAGGGTAGTCAGGTCAATGATTCGAACGGGGAAACCCTTTGTAAAATTGAATATTCCAGTTCCGCCCAGGAATACAAGTACAAGACCGGAGAAAGTGGTTGTGTCAAGAAAAAGGATGGATACTACTTCCTGGATACCACTGCTGTTGACGCCAAGGAAATCACCAACACTTCTGCCGGAAAGTATGTTAAGGTGGAGGGTAATAAATTTACCATTCTTGGTCCCAAGTCAAATGTGGCCTCCCTCTACTTCTATAACAAGGCGCTTTCCAGTAAGGGCACCTACCCCCTTGTTTCATGTAACGCCAGCACCTGTAACTTGTCCAAAGCCGGTCCCGCCAATAAAAACTACTTTTTAGACGGGGACGATGCCAGTTTAATTATCAAGAGTAACAATCGGTATGTGAACGATCCCACCTTCAAGAAGGGTTACTACTTCAATGACGATTATGCCTCCGGTGTTTCCTGTGACGGTAGCAAGTGTGTGGTATTAACCAACGCCAGTTACTACACCAACTGTAACAGTAAATCTATTGGTGGTGTGAGGCTCGACACCACCACCAACAAATTCCTTTTCTGTATTAGTTATGATGAAAGAAAGGGGGAACCCGTGGAATTGGAATTCTCTGCCAGTAAGAATGATGTTGGTACATACATTGTTAATGCCCCCGCAAAGTTCCCAGGCATTGCCGCCACCACGGAACCTATTTTAGTGGAAAAGAAGGGTTCGATGATTAATGTTGTGGAAGAAGGAGCTGTCTGTACGTATGATGGACAAATTGTCAAGAAGGAAGATAAATTTATTTATTGTGCCTCCGTGGTGAAAACCGTCACCACTAAAATTACTACTGAAGAAGATGGCGGAACGACGAAGGAAGTTAAGCAAATCCTCACGCCTACCTATGCCGATACCTCCTTCCTTTTTGAAAAGGATGGGGCTGAATTTGTTCACAAGGTCGGTAGTACCTACAAGGTCGTGAAGTTGGAAGCCAATGGATTTACGTATGTGAAGGGACCTCGTGGATACTACCTGGATCGATCCGGCAAAACCATTAATGTAGTACAAAAGGACAATGATGACCCTGTCAGTGATGAAGACAAGTACAAGAGTACCACCATTATTTATTGTGATGGAGTCAATTGTAACCCGGTCGATGCCGGAAATCTTCGTGAACACGATTTCTTTGCCAATGCCGAAAAGAAGCATGTTAAGGATGAAGGTAGTATCATTCAGTGTGTTGTGAAGGAAGTGCAAGAAGAAGATGTCGATCCATATTACGAATGTACCGTAGAAGAAGTTGATGCCGGTTACTACACCAATCACAAAAGTGAATTGATTCAGTGTACCGATGGAGAATGTGACTTCACCGACGGGGTCAAGTACAAAAAGGTCACATCTGTTTCTGACATTGACTACTACTTGAATGGCGATGGTGAGGAAACCATTAATAAATTGATTCAATGTACCGTCGGGGAAGGTTGTATCACCATTGCTCCAATTACGTCTGAATACTTGACCTCCTGTTACACCGAAACGGCTCCCGAAGGTAACACCGATATGAGAAAGTGTTCCACCACCTTTAGATTTGTCAATGGCGGGGAAAAGAATTACGCCATTATTGAATGTGAAGTGACGTATGCCGAGGGTGCGATTGCTAAATCGGAGTGTAAATCCAAGACGAGTTCCGTGCCATACGTCTACTACGTTAGTGAAGAGTATGACAAGGCACCAGTGGGCCGTTTAATTAAATGTTTCCAAAATGAACGTTGTGAATACGGTACCGTGGACGATAGTGGTTCCTTCATTAACGCCAATAATGACAAGAATGTCATTACCTGTATCAGTGGTGATGCCTGTATCAATGAAGAAGGTATCAATTACTACTCTGACGGTTATCAAAAGGGATTAAGCTTGATTTATTGTAAGGGAAGTGCCTCCTGCGGTCAAGTTAGCGGTTCCGTTCGTGATGTCTTTATTTCCGGCAAGGAAAAATTATTACATTTTGATGGGGAGAGATTTGTGGAGGTACCCATCACCCCTATTCCGGTTAACTCTTGCACGGCCGAAACCGAAGCTCAAGAATACTACTACATGAACGGTGGTAGTGACAAGAAGGATAAACCTTTAATTAAGTTGACCCTTTCTTGTGTTGCTAAGGCCGCCACTAGTCGTAAAAGACAGGAAGTAACGTATGAATCCAAGGTCATCCTTGATACCGTTGCCGGTAGCAGGAATCAATTGTATAGTAATTCTAATTCCGATGGTTTGCACCAAGCTCTTATTTATTGTACGGATACCAAGGTATGTGGTGAAATTAATGCTGACGATGGCGACTGGTATGTTGATGTCGATGGAAAGAAATTATACAAGTGTAAAGAAGAAGATGATGGTTGTTCCGCTGCCTCCAATATGGAATTATTAGTGACCAGTGGTAAGACCTACGGTTTCCTTATTGATGCCACCAGTGGTAAGGTATTGAGTGATAATAATGTTGGTAGTTCCCGTATCATCAAATGTTCCTTGGCTACTGCCGAAGGTAGTAATATTGAATGTGCCGAAGTGACTTCTGGACCTAATTACTACGTTAATCCACGCAGTTCTACCTCTCTCTTCTACATTGACGGTAGTAACAATGTTGGTATTATTGCCGCCGCTACTAAGGGTTACTACAATCTCAAGACTGCCGGAAATGTTATTGAATGTACCGATACCGAATGTAAATTATTTACCGCCTCAGAATGTCAAGAAGGAAAGGTATACAGTGAAAAGATTTGTCTTGCTAATAATGCTCAAGGAAGCAATGGAAAGAAGTACATTACTAGATTGGTGGATACGCCAAACAGTTTGGTTAACTTTAAGAGTGCTGAGGTAGTGTTGTTGGAAAAACCTAAGGTGGATGAATATTATTTGACTAGTGATGCTGGTGATATTTTAGAAAGTGGTAGTAGTAAGAATCTTTACAAATGTACCACTGCTGGAACTTGTACTTCTCAAACCTTGGCCAAGGGAGTATTCTTGAACGGTGATGTTTCCGGTAGTGGAAAGCCATACATTGTGTGTAGTGAAACGACTTGTGAATTAACCGATAGTACTAGTAACGAATACTGCTTATACTCTAACGCATTGTATTCATGTAGTGATGGTTGTAAGGAGCAGCAAACTGCAAGTGCTACTGCTTGTACTAAGGTTACTGCAAAGAATGGTTTATATGTACCTTATGCTAATGATAAATTAATAAAATGTAGCAGTGCTACTAGTTGTAATATTTACGGCAACAATAACAAGGAAACCTTCTATATTAGTGCTGATGTCAATAAACCATTAATTCAGTGTAAAAAATCATTGAAAAGCTATGTATGTTTCTATGTTGATGTTGCAAGTAATCCAGATGGCTATTACATTGGTACTGATGATAGCAATAATAAAAGTATTCTTATTAATTGCACTGGAAAAGTTTGTACAAAAATGTTGAATCCAAATGGATTCTTTGTTGGTGGTGACACCAAAAATGGACGTTTAATTTACTGTTCAACATTCGCTTCCGTATCTAATTGTTATCAATATGCTAATCCAACGCAAGGTTACTTCATCAATGCTGTCTATTCTAGTAGTGATGGAAATAAGTTAATAAAGTGTGATGCCACTACATGTAAGGAAGTTAAGGCTCCCGGTGTCGGTTATGTATTAAACGCTGGAAAATCGATGGGTAAGAGTGACGCTCCGATGATCAGTGTTGATGGTGATCCAAGTGAAAAGCAATCCACTTATACCAGTACTAAGTACTATAACAGTGCCGAAAAGAAGAACGCTGTCATTAAATGCATTAGTAATACTTGTGAATCGGAAGATGTCGCCAATCCTGGATGGTATAGATTAGAAAATAGTGATGAAAAGTTGATTGGATGTAGAACAGTTAGTGGTTCTATTGTTTGTGATGTATATGATGTGAGTAACCTTGGTAATGGTTATTATTACAATGCGGGACAAGGCATGCCATTGTTCTATGTTTATGGTAATGGATTTGACATGGAAGATGCTACAGCTCATAGTTACTACGTTAATGGCGACAGTTCCTCTTCTGAAAATGTTATTGCTTGTGTAACCGAATGGAGTTGTTCTTTACAGACTGCTGAAACTAGTACTTGTAGTGATAGTAATGCTGGTAAATTATCTACCGGTCATGGTGGTTTGGTTTATTGTAAGGGTGGTGAAGGTATTAAATATGAAAAGTTGGTTGATGCCGACAATATCGTTATGGTTTTATCTAAGAATATTCCAGGTATGGATGTTCAAGATCATTACGTTCCAATGTTAGTTGGAAAGGAAAATGTCGTCCACCAAAAAATTAATGGATATGAATATAGTAATAAAAAGATGTATTTATGTAAGGCTGATAAGATTGGTAGCTGTGTAGATAAGACTGCCGAAATTAAAGATGGCTACTACTTTAGGTATGCACCAATTGCCAAAATCTGGCGTTGTGAAAGTGGCACTTGTGAAGAATTTATACAACAAGGTAGATCTAGCATTGACAGTGCCCACGCCAATGTTTATATATATAATGATAAAATTTATTTACATACCGAGGACGTTGAAGTTCGTTTGGAAGAATTGGATATTACCTATCTTTATGCTTTAAAAACATACGAAACGTATGTGGAAGAGGAAGTTAGTGCTAACGAAAATCTTGGATATCCATTCCCAGGAAAGAAGAATAGATACATCTTGGCTGATGTGTCAAAGTACACTGCATTATTTAGAGCGGATATTGGAGAATTGAGTACGTGTAAGGATGATAATGAAGAAACCGAAGATGTTTACTGTATCAAAAATAATAAAATTTATGCCGTTAAGAATGTTGGTTCTCCAATTACCGCTGCTGTTAATGTCTTACCGGAAACTGGAGAAAAAGCAAGTGACATTAAATATGGATTTGAAACGAATGACGGTTATTTGATGTACGATAAGGACAGTATGTTAACCCAAGTGTATATTGTTATTGATAAGAATAGTAAGTATCACTGTAAGATTAACGGTCTTTGTATTGTAAAGCCAAAGACCGAAAAACCACCAAAGGCCTTTAAGGATAACAATGGTGCTTTGATTAGAGTTGATCTTGACGATAAAGAAAGTGTCATTGAGGATAGTATTAAGAATGGTATGTATTTAACTGAAAATGGATTTATTCAATGTAAGGAAGGTTTTTGTCAAACCACTGCCAGTCCATACGCTGGATTGGAAAATAATAATGGAGTATTTAAGTACAATGGACTAGAAAGTACCACTGAAACTAAAATGTTCCTTGTTGCTGAAAGTGTTAGTAGTCGTAAGAGAGCAGTGGGAAATACAAAGGTATTTGAATTAACTAATGCTTCCTTCACTGTTACGAATGGTGCAAGAAACTTATTCTTGGATGCCCAATACCAAATAATAAGTAATGGTGATAGTGCTGTAAAATATTTCTATAAGTGTACAAATGACGCTTGTGAATCAGTGACCACCTGCAGTGATGAATATTATTTGAATACTGTTCAAACGGATAAAGGAGAAGGTAAGAATGCTTTGGTTCATTGTAAAGGCAATACCTTTACTTTTATTCATTGCAGTGAACAAAATGGTGAACAAATCTATGAAAATGGTGCCGCTGATAATGAAAGCAATGCTGTTATAAAGTGTAATGCTAATACTTGTGCCGTGGATGTTGTAAGCGTAGATGGTTTACCAGAATGTAAGGAAATTAGTTCTGGATGTGCTCGTGCTGACACTGAAAAATTGTTATCGGAGGGTCAGTACTGTTATGACACTGTAAGTAAAATGATTAAGACGGCGGGAGATCAATGCAGAAATCGTAGTAGTTCCAATGATGAAATTGTTATTTTCGACGCTACTCTTAGAGAATTGGCAGACAAGAAAAGAAATCATTATGGTGCTTCTATGTACAAGTGTAATGGTAATGGACAATGTTACAGAACCTACGGTTATGCCGTTGATGGTGTAAATGTGTTAAAGTGTGTAAAGGGTGGTTGTGTTCAAATTGAAAATATTGGAAGTAAATGTAGCCTTGTTGGTGCCGGTAATATCATTAAAGATACCGATGGAAAAATTAAGGTTTGTAGTTCTGCTGATGCCGAAAGTGCTAGAGCAATTCCAACTAATACATCCGAAAATGTATACCCAGTGACTGTAAGTACGACCGGTGACTTCCCCGAAATGGAAAGTGGAAGTGAAATATTGATTGGTGTGAAGAAGGAAGGTGTTTATGCTATTAAGGATGATAAATATGTACTGTACAATTCTGATACTAAAATTATTGTAAATGGTAGTAGCCAAAGTGGTCAATCATTATATTTATGTGAAGGTGAAAGTTGGAAATGTGTAAAGGTTGATTCCCCCGAGAATGGTTATTATTTAAGTAATTTCTTGAGCGGTTTGGTTATTAAGTCTGTCAGCGGTGTTCTTTCTGTTGTTCCTGGAAATAACATTGAATTTAGTGTTGATTACTATAAGTATTACGAAAATGATGCCATGTTTGGTGGGGAAAGTGTCATTACGAGGTCTGATGGAAAGAAGATTGTCATTCAAATGTTTAATAATTATGCCTTATTAAGTAAGGGCAAATTAGCTGAAATCGATGAAGTTGTAAATGTGAAGGAAGGAAGTGAAAATGGATTGTTCAGATGTAACCCTTCTGTTGGCAACTGTAATAAGATTGACGGTGTTGATGGATGGTATCTTATGGAAGAAAAGGCCATTAGATGTGAAAGTGAAAGATGTACTATTAAAAATAAATTTAGTAAGAGTTGTGGTAAATTGTTTGGTGAAGTGATTTATAATAAGGCATTTAAGCTTTGTTGTAATGATGGTACAAAAACGACTTCAAAAGCGTATGATTTAAAGGCTGGTGACTCCCATAAAATTATAAATAGGAATAGTAACGCCGATATTGATTTCCCTAATCATAAAAATTACATTGTTGTTGATAATGATGCACTTATTGGATTAGGTATTATTGATGATAAAGGTGTAACCGAATATTTAGCTCTTCCCACTTGTACTACTAGTAATTGTGCCGCCGGAAAGAAAGATGAATACTGCAAATGTGAAAAGAGTGGTAAGGTGATGATAATGATGGGTAATACTAATGATGTCAATGAACAACAATATGTGAAAGGAAAGAATGTTGTTGTATTTAACGGTAGTAAATTAGTTAGTGAAACTGAATTACCAACTATTGGTAGTCAAATGTTTTCATGTATAGACGGTAATTGTTCTATTACCCAGGGTTATTACAAGGTAGGAAGTAAGTACTTTAATTGTATGTTTACCGGATGTTCAGAGGTTGGCGCGACGGCTACTGTGGCCGGTCAATTAACGACTAGTGGTGTCTTAAAAACCTCTACTGGTACTGGAGGATTTGGTTCAAGTACCGAAAATTATTATTATTACATTGAAGGAAATAATGAATTCCCTGGTTCAGTAAAATACGAATCATTTTTAGTGGAAGCTGGTGAAAAATATATGGTTATAAATACTGATGTAGGTAGATATTTAATTGATAGTAACGGAAAGAAGTTAATCACCGATACTCAAGAACCAGAAGAAACAAAGAGTAAAAGAGATATTATTGATGATGTAAGTGAAGTCATTGAGGAAGTTGATGTGGAAGAAGTTAGTGATGTCGGTGAAGTCACCGGAATTCCAGAAAATGACGAAGGAGAAGAAATTGAATTTGTTAATGAAATTGATGAAGTTAATGCCGAATTTAATAGAAGAATTTATTACGGTACAATGTATTATTGTGATGGATCAAAATGCTTAAAACAAAGTAGTCCGTCTGACGGATATTACTTTAATAGTGCAGCAACGAAAAATTCAGCTATAATTGAATGTATTGGTGGTAATTGTTATATTGCAGAAAATGTCAAATTTGATACTGCAAACTGTAATAATTCTACCGATGGTACGTTGATAAGAGACGCAAGAACCTTGAAAAATGGAGTTTATACCTATAAAGATTATAGTCTTTGTTTGCCGTCTGGTCCAGTTAAATTATCAAGTACCGGCAGTGAGTCTACAAAATTAATGACATTGACTAAGGGAAGTAAATTCCTTAGCATTGATTTGTCGGGTGATGAGGTGGAAGCCGATGAGAAATTGGATATTATATTGAAATTTAGTTCTCAGGGAGTTGAACAATTTAGTAAATCTGGTTATATTTTAACGAAGAGTGAAACCGATTATAGTGTTGTGACCGCTGTAAGTAATTCTCAGACGAGTATTTTGTACTACTGTTCCGGTTCTCCAATTTCGTGTGAGAAGGTCAAGATGGTAAATAATGGTTGGTACTTCAATAGTGAATTATTTGGCGACAACCGTTACATTAAGTGTTTAGAAAAATGTAATGTAGCTGCCGCTGAAATTACCAACAAATGTACCGAAAGTGGTTCTATTATATATTATAATGGATCGCATAAACTTTGTGTCACTCGCAATAGTCAAGTAGATATTGGTAAGGTGGGAACTGAAAGTATTATTATGGAAGTTTCCTCCAATAAGGTATTCCCAGGAGTTGACACTGCTAATGTTAAGATTTTAATTGAAATTGGTAGTAACAGTGTACAGTATATAAAGGAGAATAGTTATGTTGTTACTACCGAAACAAGTATTTCAAAGAATACCGTCACTAAGAATGATAGTGTTGGTAAATTATATAAATGTTTATCAGGTAACTGTGAAGAAGAAGATATTCCAATGGACGGTTACTACTTAAAGTACAGTAAGAATGGAAAGGCTGATCAACTTGTTTATTGTAGTGATAGTAGCTGTAGATTGGAAACCGAAGTTAATGAAGGATTCTACGTGGCTGCCAGTAAAGATAAACCATTAATTCAATGTGTCACCCCTGGTCAGGAAATTGAAAAAGTATTCTATCCAAATGGTGAGAACACGGAATGTTATGAAAGAGATTATGCTGAAGGTTGGTACCTTGGTGGTAATGTACCATTGATTGAATGTACCAATGAGTTAGGTTGTGTGGCTAAGGAGGTCGTCAGGGAAGGATGGTATCTCAATAATGAATACCTCAATAAGAATAGTTACAAGATTGATCAAGCGGTATCAAATAGAACGGTATATGATGTCATCAAGTGTGCTTCTTCTGTTGAATGTGAACCCTACAAGTATGATATGAAGAAGTATTGCGATGCTTCTAATAAGAGTACCGCCGAAAGTGGTGATATCATCTATACTTCTAGCTCTTATAAATTATGTAGATCAAAGGATAAAGTTGATAATAAGGTCGTTCCGTTAGTTGAATTGAAGAATGCCGAAGGAGAATTGTATGTTGTGACCATTTCAAGTGAGGAAAGCTTCAAGAAAGGAACTCTTATTGTTCAAGCAAGAAAGAGAGATGTGACGATTGTGTCTGATGATGAAGAGAAGATGTATTTGATTGATAGTGTATTGTATAAGTGTAGTTCTGGTGAATGTGAAAAAACCGAAAATCCAACCACCGAGGAAGTACGTTTTGATTCGTACAAGGAAAATTTAATTACTTTCAAAAATAATAATTGGGCGTACAATAAAGACGAAGGATTTATATTTATTGGTGCTGAAGAGACTTTAATCACGGATCCGGAAGTAAGTGATGTTAGTAAGTTGTATAACTGTAGAAAGGAAAAAACATTAAAGTGTTACGATATGGAAGAAGAGGATGGAATTCCAAATGGATTCTACTATAATAGTAAAACGATGAGCAATGGTAAAAGTGATCCAAAATGGTACGGTTATGACGGAAGTGATTGGAAGGTCATTAAAGATAATAAGAAAGAAATTCAGCCATGTACCAAGGTTGACTATAAGACCAATGTTTGCTACATTTCCTATGATAATGAAGGTAGTGGAAGTGAAGGAAAGGAACTTGCTAGTGGAGAAATTTGTATTCATGGTGATGATATATATCTTGCCATTGATGAAATAAACACTGGTATTGGTGATACAGAGAACTGCATTAAGATTGATACTAAGAAAGGAGATTCCATTGCCAAGTATTATAGTGTAGGTGGTAGTGGTGATGTATATAGTTTAGACAAGTTTGGTGTGTATAAGGTGAATGGTGTTAATAAAGAAAATGTAATTGATAGTTTAACCGCAAAGGTTATGAAGTATGAAAGAAGTAATGTCAACTTCAAAGGATTTATAAAACCATATGATTATGGAGTATTTGACAATAAATTGATTAACTGTCAAGATGGTAATTGTAAGATTGATAATGCCAATTCCTGTACCTATAATTTCAAGACTGGAAAATGTAATTTCGGTGGAAAGGTAGGAGAAGTTTGTGTATCGGAATTGGGTAATGTGTATGTAATGAAAGCAGTGGGAACGAATAATGAAGTTGATTGTCTTAGATATGATGGTTCCGCTAAATCGAAATCAGAAGAAGGTGGAATGGTCGTTGACGGTAGTGGCAATTACAGTGTTATTGACGGTAAGATGTACTATGTAGACAGTGAACAAGTTGTTCATATTGAAGGCGATGGAATGTACGTATTGGATAATGCTGATAGAAAGGTTACCATTCAAAGTAAGATGGAGTTGAACGATTCCGTATATAAGGTTACCGTATGTAATGCCGAAGGATGTAAGGTAAGAGATAGTTGTGGAAAGGGTAGTCTCAATGAATACATTTATGACAGTGGTGTGTTATACCACTGTGATCCAAGTAAGAATGTGTTAGAAAAGGTAGACATTGCAAACAGTAGTGCTGGTTACTATTTGAATAGTCCATGGAATGGTATCGTAAAATGTTACTCCAATTATTTGTACGATATTGAATGTATTGGAATGGACGCTGAAAATGGTATGGAAGGTTACTACAAGGATTCCGGTAATGAAGGACAAGTGATTAAGTGTGTTCGTGAAAATGGATCATTTAAATGTGACTACGAAGAAATGGTAAAATGTGAATATGATGATGGTAAATGTACTGCTGAAGTGGAATTATTACGTAATAGTTACTGTTACTCTGGTGATAAGTCCAACATGAAATTAATGTATGTTGAGAACTATATTAGAAAGGGTGACAGTGGTGATTGTATTGTCAGTGGTACTACCGATCAATTCTTTGTTTACAAGAAATCCAAATTCCTCGGTCATGCCGAAAGAAATGATTTGATTAAGGTTAATGATAATTCTATTGTTAGTATCTATGAAAAGGATGTTGGTTATTACATTGTATCGACAAGTACTGGAAAGGGATTAACCACTGCAGACGAAAAAGAATTTAACAAGACCAGAATGTACAAGTGTGTCTTGGATGTATGTGAGGAAGTTGGCGAACCGGTGGACGGTAATATCTATGTTAATAAGGCCTCTCTTCAACGTCTTGTGGAATATGATGCTGCCGCAAAGCAATGGAATGTCATTGATCAAAGATGTGAAATTAGAAGTGAAAATGAAAATCAATGTATTGTGAATAAGGAAATTGGTGATAAGGGTGTAATCTATTTAACAGATGAAATTGAAACTAAACTCTATATTTCTAAGGAAGTGAAGAGTTACCTTAACAGTAAGAATAGTAAGAATTACATGATTACTCCAGAAAATGAATATTCATTAACAAAGTATGAAGAATTGGAAAAGAATATGTATCAATATGTTGCTATGGATGTTGGTGTTCCAAGTACTGCAGAAGATAGTACTGATAAAAAGTTGTACTACTACCACATGAATGGTCAAGTATTAGAAATTGGAAATGAACAAGGATATTACATGTTTGACGGTGAAGGCGACGTCACACAAAATATGATTGGCAGTAATAGTAATAGAAATGTCACCACCGTTTACAAGATGTTGGAATATGAAGATGGTATTTACAAGAAGACTTCTTCAATGGATTCATTAGCTATCGGATATTATAAGAATAATGCTGATAGTGTTGGTGGTGATAAAGCAAAGAAAGGTATTTATCTTCAAGTAATGGATATTGTGGATAAACCAGAAGACGATAGCAGTGAAGGAAATTCAAGAAAGAAGAGAGAGGAAGGTACTGCCACCTATAAGTTTATAAATAATTTGTGTACCAGTGTCAAAAAGAATGTTTGTGTTAATACCCAAGGAAGTAAGATTCAAAAGGGTGAAGCCTGTGTGGTAAGAGAAGGTGATTTCACTGGAATTTATTTGGCCACCAAGGAAATTACCAATTCTAGTAAAGATGAAAATTGTATTAAATATGATGAAGAAGATGTTTACTTCTACGTTAAGGAAAATGATATTAAGGAATTTGCTGCTGAAAAAATTGCTAATATGATTCTTAAGGTGACGAAAACTTCTATTAATAAAATTACAAAGAATGAAGAAAGTGAATATGATGGTAGTTTATACGTTATTGGAAATACCGATAAGAAGATATTAAGTTCTACCAAGGAAGTACAAGCCACTGGTTATATTTGCAAGGATAAGGAGGTTGAAGAAGGAGATGCTATATTTGAATGTGTGGAAGAATCAAAGAAGAATAGGTATTACTACTCTGATGTATGTGGAGGAGTAGTTTATTCCAGTGCTAGTGGTTGGAAATTGGATAATTCTGTTTACGCCTTCTGGAATAAGAATATTACTGGAGTGAAATACACTGACGATAAGGATGAACAAAAGGAAGTTATTGAAGCCGTCGTTGGTACTAATGTGGCATTGGAGGGAGTATACATTAATGGTATTGCTGATTCTGGTGTCAATGTTATTGTGAAGGATAGTGGAACTCCTTCCTTAATTTCCAAAGAGGACTTGAAGGAATGCAAAATTGAAAATGCTAATACTGGAAAGTGTTCTGGAAAGACGAGTGCCGTCGAAATGGAAAATGGATCAACATGTATTGATGGATCTGGAAAATTATATTTGATTAAGAAAGTAACGAAGGAAGGTAGTGAAGATGTCGAAACTTATTGTTACACTGGATCAAAGGATAGTGTTACCTATCAACTTATTGAATCTGATTTGTACAGATTAGATGGTAATTCTGTTCAACACATTGAAGATGGTTACTATGTTTTGAATAAGAATAATAAGGCTTTTACTAGTACCTATCCAGAAGAACCTGAAAAGGTAATAGAATGTAGTTATGGATCTTGTAGTGAAGTTGAAGAAAAGAAGATACAAGGTGAAGTTATTATTAACAAGGCTGATAATAAATTATTGAAGGTGTACAGTGATGCCAAGTATGTAAGTGTCTCTCAAAAAGGATATTACTTCATTTCAGATGAAGGTGTTGTGAAGGTTTATGTATTGATGGATGATGGAACTTTAGTTGCTGATGTTGTTGACGGAACCAATGAATATACCGTTGGCGGTAAAAAGTATTCATTTGAATTTGCTGATGAAAATATATATCTTAATAATGCTGGTATGACTTTCAATAGAGGAGATGGTACAGAATTTACCGACGAATTATTAAAGTATAGTGTAGAAAAGGATGCCATTACCTACAATGGATTATCAAACGAAAATGAAAATAAGAATGTATTCATGGTTAATGAAAATACATTATACAAATTGATGAGAAGACAATTGGTCCAAGTGGATTCTGGATTGTATGTCATTGATAATAATGTACCATTTGCCGATACGGAATGGACAAAGTTGGATGATAGTAGTATATTGTGTTATAATGATGACGGAAAATGTAATGCTGAAAAATTGAATGATGTATACAAGAAGAAGAAGTATATTATTAATAAGGCTACCGAAAAGTTGTCCATTGTTGAACATGATGTTGAAGAGGATAGTTGGAGAGTTGTCGATGAAGATGGATATTACTTCTTCTTTGAAGATGAATATTCTATTAGTAGTAGTGACAACAGAGTTGAAACGGTATTACAAGTGGAAAATGGAAATGTCATTGATGTTACCGACAGGGCTAATGCGGAGGGATTCTACCTATTTGAAGGTTTAATGATTGAAGGAAATAGTTTGGGCTGGGAAGATGCTCAAAAGACTAATAATAATGTATTTGTAAATGAAGGTAATTGTGAAGCCTATGAACCAGACGTTGATATTGATAATGGAAACTTATGTTACAGTGGTGAAGGCGGAGTATGCGTATTGAGAAATACGAAACAAGGTGGTGTTGTCAGTAACTGTAGATTTACTGATAATGAAAGTAAATATTATTACCTTAAGGATGATCAATTATATGTTTATAATAAGAAATCATTCCAAAAGGTAAAGAGATCAGGATTGATTGTTGTTGATCGTGTTGGCGGTATCATGCAATCCAAGATTGAAAGTGTTGGCAATGCTTTTAGATGTGTGAATGGAAAATGTACAGAGGAAAGTGAATTTGATAACCAGTACTATTTGAATATGTTCAATGAAGATGAAGATTCTTTCGTTATTTTAAGATATAATAAGGATCACGGATTATGGGCAAAGACGGATGTTGACGGATACTATTTCTTTAACAAAAACGGTAATCCAGTTGAATATAATGAAGAAGTTGCCTATGGATTTTTAGTTAAGAATAATGGAGGTAAGGTCATTAACGTCGGATCAACCGCTATGGATGGTGTGTATGTCGATAATAGTAATGTTGATAAAGAAATTGTAGTTGAAAGAAAGAGTAGCTGGGGTAAGGCTAATAAGGTACCAAAATGTAAGTATGATAAGGTATCTAAAGTTGTTACCTCCTCGGAAGTAATGAAGAATGGTAGTTTATGTTTAGACGGTAAGGATTTAATTGTTATAAAATCTACAAAGGTACAAAAGAGTGATAATGAAAATGAATATAGTGGAATATCAGCAAGTGATGCCGATGGATTATACAATTATGATGAAAAGGCAAAGGTATTGGAGGTTGTTGGAGATGGTGTGTTGGTTGATGTAGACATTACGGGATATGCCGTCATTGATAAATCAACATATGAACCAGTATCAGGTGAAAAGGATGTTCCATGTGATGTATACAAGTGTGCTTCTAAGAAGTGTGAAGTTGCCAGTACATCCAAGTTGAAGTATATTATTAATGAACTTTCAGAAGAAAGTAAGTTAATTGAAATTAACGGTGGTAATTGTAAGGTTGTCACTGATCAAGGATATTACTTCTTTGATGAAAATCTTAATGCAGTTGGTAAGGATGGTAGAGTAGGAAAGGCATATGACATTGGTCATGGTCAAACGGAAATGTCGTTTAAAAATGATATTGGTGTCTTAATCAATAAGGTAAGCAAGGAAAAGATTGCTATATCAAGTAATGGCAATTACTGGAGTGCTGGTTCAGAAATTAATAAATGTAATGTCACTGTTACTGAAAATGGTGCTGTATGTAAAACGTTAAGGAAGGAAGATGTCTATGAAAAAGGAGCCTTCTGTATTTCTGTAGATAATATTGAATTGTATGTATTGACAGATGCAGCTGAGTTTGAAAGTGAAAATGTAAATTGTGTATCTGGTAGTAATGAAGATCCTCTCTTTGTTAAAGACATCACTGAGTTTAACGGAGTAAATGTTAATGGAAAACTTTTACAGTTAACCGATGATGCTATAAAGTTTGTTTATTCGGGAATATATGTTATTGATGAAAAAGGAATGATTGTTAGAAATACTACTGATTTAAGTGTTCAAAAGTTTGTATACAAATGTACCAATGGAGTTTGTGACATACTTAATAATCTTGAAGGTGGTAATGTATTATTAACCAGTGATGATAAAATGTATGTTATTGATAAAGAAAACAGTGATTTATACTTGAATGTAGAAGATGAAGGTATTTACTTCTTTAATAATGGTGAAAGTAGCTCTATTGATAATAATGGTGTAACTGATATTATTAGAGTATCTAATGTGACTAATGTAATTGTATATGAAAAGTTAAAATTGGATGAATTGGCAGAAGGTGCATATGTTAATTCTGCCGATGAAAATGTAATTGCTTTCTACGATGGAACGGAATGGACGTTTACGGAAAAAGATTGTGAATATGATAGTGAAAGTGGTATTTGTAATAATGTTGGTAGTGATGTTAGTGTTGGAGATGTCTATAACAGTGATGGTATTTTCTATGTTGTTTATAACATCACCGAGGATGAAGAAGTTAAATGTTATCCAGGTAGTAATGAAAGTCCAGTTCATGTTGTTCTTGAAGACAAAATTGTTGTAGTCAAGGAAAAGAGTATGAATTATTGGACAGAAGATGGTCATTATGCTATTCAAGAAAGTAACCATGGTCCAGTAGTATCTGAAAATTCCGTATCATCAATATTTATTAAATGTGAATCTGGTCAGTGTGTGGAAGATGAACCAGACGTTGGTCGATACATTAATAAGTCTGTTGAAGGTTGGAATATTGTGATTTACCCTGATGGTGAAGCTGGAAACGCTGAAGCGTACAACAAGAAATGTACTGTAGGTAATGATCAATCTTGTGTTTCAAATGATGAATTGGTTGCTGGAGATGTGTGTATTGCATCTAGTTCTATTTACTTGGTTGCTTCTGAAGGTAAATGTGTCAAGAGTGAGAAGTCATTAATCAAATACCAATTTGTTAGTAATAAATTGTATATGTTGAATGATGACTCTGTCCTTGAAAAGAGTGATGGTTACTACTTTATTGGTAGTGATAGTCGTGCCATAATTAATAGAGAAGACTATGCTAAGAAGGGAACTAAGGGTTACATATGTAATGCATTAAGTTTAGGTGGAAAATGTTCTCCAATTAAATACGACAAGATGAAGTACTTGATTGATTACAATACCAAGGAAGAAGGTAGATTCATTGTTGTAAAGTATGAACCCAACAAGAAATCTAAACGTGAAGAAGAAGGAGAGGATGGTAGCGAATTCTCATCTGTTGATGAAGAAGGTATTTACAAGACTGATGATGGTTATGTAGAATGTGAAGCTGATGATGAAGGTAAGGTTACTTGTCATGAAATTGACGAAGAAGGTACTAAGATGACTGAAGATGGAGAATTATTTATCTGTAAAAAGGAAGAAGAAGATGAAGAAGTTGTATGTTCACAAGAAACTAAAGGTGGTTACTACGTTGTTGATGGTGAGTTGTATGATTGTGAAGTTAATGATGATAAGGATGGATTGGATTGTAAGGAAATGGATAAGGAAGGTTACTTCCTTTCCAATCCAGATGATGTACTTTATGAATGTGTTGAGAAGGAAGAAACTACCAACCCAGCTGAAGAACAAGATGAAGTACCAAATGATGATATAAGCAGAATGATCAAAGAAGTTAATGCTGATAAGAATGGTGATGGAATCGATTCTGATGTTGAAACTCCAATTGATTCCGATGATGAAAATACTTCATTAGTTAGTGATACCACTACATCTACTGATACTGAAACATCTACTGAACATGATACTGAAAGTAGTACCACCACCACGACCACCACCACTGAGGATAGCACCACCTCTGAAACTCCAACACCAACTTCTGAAGTTGAAACTCCACTTGATGTTGAATGTAAGCCAGTGGAATGTAAGGAAGAACCAATTAAGAATGATGATGGTAAGGTACTCTACATTTGTAGAAAGACTGAAGATGAAGAGAAGTGGGAACCACAACAAGATTGTAGTAGTGGTAACTTTATTAAAGTTGATGATGACTTTTACAGTTGTGAAGATGAAGATGAAAAGGGTGAAATTCCAGAAGAAAATGTTGAAAAACCAAATAAGGATCACACTATAGCTGAACCAGAAGAAACGACTACAGATGCTGAAAGTACTACTTCATCAGCTACTGAAACTGATAGTACAACTGAAGGCACCACCACAGCGGAACCAGAAACCTCTACTACAGCTTCTGAAGAAGAATCAACTACCACCACCGAAGCTACCACAACTACCATGACCACTAATGCGGAAAGTAGTACTACAACTACCACAGAAACTACAAAGACTAATACCGCGGAAAATACCAGTACAACTACTACTACTACTGAAACCAAATCAAGTAGTACCACCACCACCACTACTACTAAACCAACGGATTCAAGTGATAACAAAGACAGTGGTGCTTCTTCATTATTAAGAAATATACCATCTATTTTCTTCTATCTTATCTTATTTAGCCTTTCATACATTTTATTTATTTAATTTATTAATTAATTAATTATAAAATGATATTATTATAAAAAAAAATTATTATATTTATAAAATTATTACTATTGAATTTAAATAATTAATATTGAGAATATATAATTATCATCATTTATATATACAAAGAAAGAATTGAATTTACTATATATATAATCTACACTCGTAATTAAACATTTTTATTTTATTTTAATTTTTTTATTTTTTTTTTTTTTTGAAAAAAGGAATATAA
>KZ150749.1:321672-339422 GCA_002157105.1 Piromyces sp. E2 | reverse complement strand
TATAAAAATATTATTTGATAATAAAATTATTAAAGAAAAATTACAAATTTTAAATATGTTATATAATTATTATATTTATAATGGTTATATTAATTAATGGATAATATGATTAATTTTTACACTTAAAAATAATATAAAAAAAAAATAATTTACTGAAAATAAAAAAAAAAATAAAATTAATAATTATCTTTTGTCATATCTTTTTTAAAAATTTAAATAGTATAGTTTATAATAGTATAGTTTATAATAGTATAGTAATTTGTTTTAATATATAATAATTATTAATATTATTTTTTTTTTCTTTTTCATATTAAATTATGTATAATTATTTTTGTAAAAGAAAATATTTTTAAATCTAATAGAATGTGGTATGATCTGCTAAGACATCATCCCATATATAGCGATCTTTAAACTTCTCACTGAATAAAACTAGTTCAAATGAATCACTTATCTTTTCTAAAACTGCCCATGATGGTCTTATATAACGTGGATGATTAATATATATATGTTTTGCTAATTCAACACCAAGATTTCTTGTTTCAAATGATGCTTTACTACCTTTCCATAAGTAAATTTCACTAAAAGCATCGACTATAATAACTGAATTAGAATCAAGCATTCTAAATTTTGGCATTGAACCTTCATGTATTAAATCTAAACATTGTTTTTCAACATTTACTCTATAAACATTTATTAAAGTTTCAATAGATGGATTTTCTCTTTCTTGAACAATAACACTTTCTAATCTTTTATTGTTCTTTTCTATTCTATTTCTTTTGTATTCTGAAGTAGTTTCAGATAAACCAAGAGCTTCCCAGAATAAGTCTAAAATAAATGATTGACTCGATAAAGCTTCTTCTTCTTCGAAATGACAAATAGTACCTCTTCCATAATAATCTCTTTTCTTTAATTTGCTACATATATTAGCAGAATATAATCGTTCAGCTGCTGAACATTTAGAACCAATAAACTGAATGAAAGTTTCACCTCCATAATCTAAAATATAGGCAGCATGAGAACTTAGAGATTTCCATGTTAATGGAACCTATATTCATTTAAATATATTTTTAAATATAAATTTATTAATTATTAATTTAAAGTTTATACTATGAATATATATTGATCATAAAATATATTTTTATATTATAACAATTATAACTTACCTCATAAACCTTTATATTTTGTGTTTGATTTCCCATAATTATCAAAAGTTTATACCTTGATTGATTACTATTCCAAAGTGTTTCATTCAAAGATGGACCTTCATCCACAAATTTTTCATAAAATTCTATTGGACATTTTTCAATTATAGTATAAGGTGATAAAAATTGAGTTTTAACTATATCCAAAGTATTCTTAACAGCGTTTGTAACTGGTGTAACAGTATCATGTAAACTTATGGAATGTCTTATATCATGAATACGATCACTTAAACGTCTCTTTGGAGATTCATCTACATTTTCTTCTTCACTCTCACCTTCATTTCTTTTTCTCTTTCTTGATTGAGATCCAGATACTTCATAGACTTCTGAATTATATATTCTGGTTGGATTTTTAAATAAATGATACTTAGCATCATCCTTCTTACTTTCAATTTCAGATTCAGTATTAACTTCTGATTCTGATAAAAGATGTTTAAGAGTAACATTCTCCTTTAAACTTGAACTTGATTCGGCTTTCATGGCTGTCAATTCATTAGTTACATTATGTTCATTAATCTCTGATGATTTTTCCAAAATTCTTTGTGTATTAATACTTGAATCTTCCTCTACATTACTATCTTCATTGCTAGTCTTTGATGAATCACTTTGAGTACTTACAACTGATTCTTCTACTAAATCATTGTGATTATTAACATTTGATTCTTTTTCAGTTTCAGTATGTTTAATAAATTTAAATAAATTTCCGAAAATACCATGAGATTTAACCTTTGTATCTTCTTCTAAATCACTGTTAGTACTAGAATCTTCTTGTGAGTCACTTTGAGTACTAATTCCAGAATCTTCTTCTAATTCATTATGTTTACTAACACTAGAATTCTCTTCCGATTCACTACTAACATCAGAATGTTCTAATGATTCACTGTGAGAACTAACTTCTATATTATCTTCTAAATCATTTTGTTCACTGTTAATCTTTGTTTCATTTTCTAATTCATTATGAATATTAACTCTTGTATCTTCCTCTAAAACATCATCCTCAATTCTAACCTTTGAAGTATTATCTAAATTATTTTGATTATCAACACTTGAATCTTTATCTTTTTCTACATCATTACGTTTACTGATAAACTTAAATAAATTTCCGAAAATACCATGAGTATTAGTTTTTGTATCTTCTTCTATATCACTGTCACTATTAGTACTAACTACTGAATCTTCTTCCAAATCACTATGTTCATCGTTAATCTTTATTTCATTTTCCATATCACTTTGAATATCTATTTTTGAATCCCCTTCCGATTCAATATGTTCATTGATAACCTTTGTTTCATCTTCTATATCATTGTACTTGATGCTAGTTTTGGAAGTATTTTCCATATCATTGTACTTGATGCTAGTCTTGGAAGTATTTTCCAAATCATTGTACTTGATGCTAGTCTTGGAAGTATTTTCCAAATCATTGTACTTGACGCTAGTCTTGGAAGTATTTTCCAAATCATTGTACTTGATGCTGGCCTTGGAAGTATTATCTAAATTGTTGTTAATATCCACTCTTGAATCTTCTTTTAAATTATCGTGTTTATCACCAATCATTGATACATTTTGTAAAATATTTTGAGTATTAACTCTTGAATCTAAATTAGAATGATTATCACTAATATTTAATACATCACTTGTAACTTTATGTTTGATATTCAATCTGCTTTCTGATTCGTTTTTCTTTGAATGACTAACATGACTATTCTTAATTTGATAAGATGTTGGTTCTGGTGAGAATAAGAAGCGATCTTCTTGAATAACCTTTTCTTTCTTACTTCTATGAATAGAACCTGATGACATTTGTTTTTTATGATGTTGATTAATTACACCGCTATTTACCTTTCTTATAAATTTATTATTTACACTTTCATTTCTATTAGATGAATAATTTTCACCCTTTAATAAATATGATTTTTGTTTTTCTTGTACATCTTCATCAAATATTTGATGAATTACCATTTCCTTATTCGTTCTTGGTATAACATCATATTGACTAAATCCATGTTCTCTTTCATATTCCTTTTCCTTATCAGCATTCCACTGAGAAATAATTTTCACTCTTTGATCTTTAGCTCTAAAGAATTTACGGTGTCTTGGTAAAGTATGACAACGGCATAAAGGAATAAATTGTTCTGGAATATCATATTGAGGTTCTTCCAATATTTCTGGTTCTAATTGAGCTAATTGAGATTGAGTTTGCTGTTGGTTGTTGTATTGAGCACAATATTCATCAGTAAGATAAGAATTATCGTTCATATTATCCATGTTGGTTTGATACTCTGAAAGATCCATATTCTGTATTGTAGTGCAGATCATGCTGTAAAAATGTTGAGCTTTACTACGTACACCACTATTACTTATGCTGGGTAACAGTCTACGAAGTAAAGACAACGCCGTTACAATTTCAATACTGTGCTGTCTATACAAAACTTCGTTCAAAGTTTTAGGATTTTCTCGATCACTACAGAAAGAAGCAATGTATTGAGCTAATGCTTCTGGGTCAGAAAATGTATTTAACTTGCCTTCTATTGTATCGAGAGCTTCCTTGTACTTATTTTTTTCTGCTATCGCTTTAAGTTCAAGAAGTTCAGCTAAATCAGTAACCTCTATCGCTTTTTGCAAGCAAGACTGAGCACGATCTTGAGATGAGTCACGTGGAGTATCAAGATATACAGATTGATTTGCTATTCCGAACACTTCATAAGAAGTAGATTGTACTGAATGATCAGAATGTGGTTGTTGTTCAACTACTAATCTGGATTGTGACTTAGATGATAAGTTAGCAGTTTTATAGTCAACTTCTAATTCTGTTTGTTGTTTAGATAATGAAGCAACTTGGGTTTGATTTTCAACTTCTAATCCAGTTTGTGGTTTTGAAGGTGATTTGATTTCAGTTTGATGTTCAACTTCTAATCCAGTTTGTGGTTTAGAAGATGATTTGGTTCCAGTTTGATGTTCAACTTCTAATCCAGTTTGTGGTTTAGAAGGTGATTTGGTTCCAGTTTGGTGTTCAACCTCTAATCCAGTTTGTGATTTAGATGGTGATTTGGTTTCAGTTTGTGATTTAGAAGGAGACTTGGTTTCAGTTTGGTGTTCAACTTCTAATCCAGTTTGTGATTTAGATGGTGATTTGGTTCCAGTTTGTGATTTAGAAGGTGACTTGGTTTCAGTTTGGTGTTCAACTTCTAATCCAGTTTGTGATTTAGAAGGTGACTTGGTTTCAGTTTGGTGTTCAACTTCTAATCCAGTTTGTGGTTTAGAAGATGACTTGGTTTCAGTTTGTGGTTTGGAGGATGATTTCGCTTGATTTTGGTGTTCAACTTCCATTTCAATTTGTGGTTTAGAAGGTGATTGTGATTGAATTTGATTTTCAACCTCTAATTTAGTTTGTGATTTAGAAGGTGACTTGACTTGAATTTGTTGTTCCACACTTGTTAAATTAGATTTTATTTCAAGTTCTGGTTGTTCCTCAACATCCATATCAACACTGGATTCAACTTTTGGTTGTGGCTTAGATGACGATTTAGTATGTAATAAATTGCGTACAAATTTTGGTATTAATCCAGTTCCTTCATCAGACTCTGATTCAATATCAGAAAGAGATGGATATAAATTGGATTGTGGATTATATTGTGATTGTGGTTTTGAAGAAACATCACTCACAGTTTGAGTTAATGGCTTAGAATTCTTAATAATATTATTCTCATTTTCTGTTTGCGATTCAACTTCAATTTCTGGTTGATTTTCAATTTGCATTTCTGTATCTAAATTATGTGGGTGAATCTCATCTATTTGCATCTTCGATTCAGAAGCATTGAATTGTTCCGAATTATTAGGTAAATCGATTTCAACATCAGGGTTTGAATCAAATCTAATGTGTATTGGAGCTTTAGATTCCTTTCCTAAATTAGACACAGATTGAATTTTATCTCCTAATTCAAACTTCTGACTGAACTGTGGTTTAGAAACAGGTTTAAATGCAAAATGCTTATACTCAGAATCATTCTGAATCATACGGTTAGATTGCTTGAATTTCATTGGTCTTGATTCAACTTCTGGTTGTTTCTTCACTTTTGGTGCAGCTTGGAATGTAAAACGTTTCGAATGTGGTTTACTAACCATTAAATGTGGCTGTTGAATTTTTGGTCTATAAGTCATTATATTTTCATCTTGAACTTGTGGTTTATTAACAAATACATTTGATTCTTGAACTTGTGGCTCATTAGTCATTACATCTGATTCTAGAACATGTGACTCATTAGTCATTACATTTGATTCTTGAACTTGTGATTCATTATCCATTACATTTGATTCTTCAACTTGTGGCTCATTATCCATTACAATTGATTCTTGAACTTGTGATTCATTATTCATTACATTTGATTCTTCAACTTGTGATGTACACTGAGACTGTAATTTAGCATCTAATTCTGGTTGTGTTTTAGAAGGTGATTTGAATGGATTAAATGAAAACAAACTAAACTTAGAATGAGGTTTTGAATCAATCTTCTCTTCTTGAGGTTTGTTTTTCTGTGGATTACTTTCTTCTAATTCCGAATTAGACTCATTTTCAGATTCACTTTCGGGTAAAGCTGAAGACTTGGATGATGATACTAATACAGGATCAAATACATATTCCGATTCTGATATAAATTTAGAAGGTGCTACGATTTCGTTTACATTATCATATTTAGCTTCTAATTCAAGTTTAGATTCTGGTTGAGATTCAGTTTTAGTTACTGGATTTACTGATACTGGTTTAGTTTCAGAATCTGATTCGGACGAAGATGAAGATGACGATGATGATGACAATGAAGATGATGATGATTTAATGTTAGATTCAGGCATATTTTTACCCTCAGAATTAGATGAAGATGAGGATGTGGATGTGGATGTGGATGAAGATGAGGATGAGGATGAGGATGAGGATGAGGATGAGGATGAGGATGAGGATGAGGATGAGGATGAGGATGAGGAAGAGGAAGAGGAAGATAACGATGGTTTATTTTCCTCTAGGTTAGTATGTAATTTAGTTTGAATGGATGGTTCAGTTGGTTGATGAGTATCCTTTCCAGATTTCACTACTAATTTTGAATTATTTGGTTGATGAACATTTTCCGTTTTTTCTAATTCTTCTATGTTTGATCCAGTTGGTTGTTGAATATCTTCTCCTGATTCTGGTTTAGTTTTAAATTCATCATTACTATCAGATCCAGACAAAATTTCAGTGTTTGGTACTAATTTTGATTCTTTAATGGTTTCAGTGTCCTCTTGATCAAATTTCGTTTGTTGCTCTAATTGAGATTTGTTTTCATTTTCATTTTCAGACACAATATCAAATGATGCATCTAATTTAGATTGGGGTTTACTTTCATTAACAGAATAGAATTTAAATTGTTTAGATTTAAATGAAAGTTGTGATTGGTCTTCTAAGGAAGACTTTGCTTTTGATTGTTTCTTATCAAGAGATTGAGTTTGGAAATTAAATTGGGATTCAGAGTTAGTTTGTGGTTCAATCATTTCTTCTTCAACATCAGATTGCAACTGTAAAATTGGTTTATGGTCAGTTTCCATGTCTACATTAGATTGTGTCTTATCATATTGGAAGGACTTATCTTTAGGTTGAGATTTTAATGATATTCTGGAATATGAATCATTCTCTTGATCAGATTCGGATTCTGATAATGATGGATATAATCTAGAGACAGGTTTTGCTTGATTTGCTGATTGGAAGGTAAAACGTTTTGATTTTATTTGAGGTTTAGTGTTAGGATCATATCTTAATTCTGACTGAGCTTGAGGTTTACCCTTACTATTACCCTTGAAAATAAACATTGGTCGGGTGCCTTCTTGATATTGATCTTCATTATCTAATTTAGATTCAGATTGATTTTGAGATTCAACTTCCATTTCAGATTTCAATTTGTCTTTAGAATCAATATGTGATTTGTTTTCAACATCATTATTAGTCTTAAATTTAAATGGATTGAATGTAAATTTAAATATTGAATGAGACTTTTCTTCCCCATCCATTTTACTATTTTCTGATTGCTTTTTGCTTGGTGTTTTACCTCCAAATACAAACATCTTAAATCTAGATTGAGGTTGTTTAACTTCTTGTTCTGATTCGGATTCAGATTCAGATTCGGTATTATTTTCAATTTCCATACGTTGTTCAGGTTCAATTTCCATTTCTATATCTTGATCGGAACCAAGATTGAATTGGTTATGTTCTGGTCTTACACTAGAATGATTCTGGAATGAATGAATGGATTCAGGTTCTATTTCTGATTCAGTTTGTGAATATTCTCCACGTTGCTTTCTAGGTCTTAAATTATATTTGGAACGAACTTCCGTATTTGAATATTTATGAATCGATTCAGGTTGTAAATTCTCTTCATGTTGCTTTCTTGTTTCATTATTTGATTCAGATTCAATTTCAGATTCAGATTCATTACCTAATTTAGATCTGTATTCACTTTCATATTTTTCTTTATTATGAACTGGATCTGAATCTTCTTCACTGTCGTAATGGAATTGATTATGATCCGGTTTTTCTACTTCATCTACTTTATCATCACTTTCTGGATGCTTTTTGTTTGGAGTTTTAGATTGTTCTTTACTTGAAGTTTTTCTTCCAAACAAAAATGTCTTAAATATAGATTGAGATTGTTTTGCTTCCTGGGCAGATCCAGATTCTGTTTCGGATTCAGATTCAGATTCGATTTCAGATTCTGACTTAAATTCATTTTCATTTTCATTTTTTGTTTTATCATGAATTGGTTCTAATTCTTGTTCAAAACCATCATGTAATTGATTAAGTCTTGCTCCAGTTTCATTTGAATTAGATTCGAATTGGGATTTGTTATCTAATTTCGGATTATATTCATGTTCATATTTTGTTTTACCATGATATGAATTTGAATCGCTTTGATCAAGTTTTTCTTCCATATCTTCCTTATCACTAGTTTCTGCTTGATCTTTGTTTGGAACCTTAGCCTTAATTGGAGTTTTTCTTCCAAATAAAAATGTCTTAAATATTGATTGAGATTGTTTTGTCTCTGGTTCTGATTCAGATTCCGATTTAGATTCGGTTGTTTCAGATTCGGATTCGGATTCAGATTCAGATTCAGATTCAGATTCGGTTTCAGATTCGGTTTCAGATTCGGATTCGGATTTATTTTCATATTTTGCTTTATCATGAACTGGATGTGAACCTTGCTCATAATTATATTCTACTTTATCACCAGTTTCTGGTTGGTTTTTGTTTGAATTCTTAGATTGTTTTTTACTTGGGGTTTTTCTTCCAAATATAAATGTCTTAAATATAGATTGAGATTGTTTGGTTTCTTGTTCAGACTCAGAATTAGATTCAGATTCAGATTCAGATTCATCATTTAAATTAAAATGGATTTCATTTTCGTATTTTGATTTGGGAACTGAATCTTGTGTAGATCCAACGTGGAATTGATTATGACCAGGTCTTACACCTTCATCTACCTTATTATTGGTTTCTGATTGTTTTTTACTTGGAGTTTTAGATTGCTTTTTATTTTGATTTCTTTTTCCAAATATAAACAACTTAAATCTAGATTGAGGTTTTTCAACTTCCTGTTCAGATTCCGTTTCCATAGGTTGTTTAGATTCAACTTCCATTTCTAAATCTTGTTCAGAATTAAAGTTAAATTGAGTAGGATTTAAATTGTATTTGGAATGAACTTCCGCCTTTTGGGAGGAATCAATAGATTCCGGTTCTGCTTCTGATTCAGTTTGTGAATATTCTCCATGTTGTCTTCTAGGTCTTAAATTGTACTTGGAACGAATTTCAGCCTTCTGGAATGAATCAACGGATTCCAGTTCTGCTTCTGATTCAGTTTGTGAATATTCTCCATGTTGTCTTCTAGGTCTTAAATTGTACTTGGAACGAATTTCAGCCTTCTGGAATGAATCAATGGATTCCGGTTCTGCTTCTGATTCAGTTTGTGAATATTCTCCATGTTGTCTTCTAGGTCTTAAATTGTACTTGGAACGAATTTCAGCCTTTTGGGAGGAATCAACAGATTCTGATTCTGCTTCCGATTCAGTTTGTGAATATTCTCCATGTTGTCTTCTAGGTCTTAAATTGTACTTGGAACGGACTTCAGTTTTATTGTATTTACGTTTATTACCTTCATTTAATTCTAATTCTGTTTCTGATTCTGTTTCTGAATCAGGATTAGTTATTTTGATTTTAATATGGGTATCTGACTTATTATCAATGTCTGATTCCAATTCTGATTCAGATTGTAAATGAGTTTTTCCGGGGTTTAAATGATTTTTTGAATAAACCTTAATACGTCCACTTTCATTATCTGATTCACTTCTAAGCTTACGATGAGCACTGTATCTAATTTGTTCCTTCTTTTGTGAATTAGATGGTAAATATCCTATACTATAACGATGAATAGTAGATTTTGATGGTGAAGTTTTTGGACCTTCTTCCAAATAATTATATTGGAATCTAAATTCAACTGGTTTATTTGGTGATATACCGTTAGAATTCATATATGGACGATATACTTCTTCTGGTAATTTAGAAGGTGATGTTGATACACTTTTATCCATCTTTGATTCAATTGATGTTCCAATTTTAGATTTGTATGGACTTGAATTCTTTCCTGATTTAACTTCGGATGCTTTATTTTGGTACATATATCTAGATTCTGACACATCTTGAGTAGACTCACCACCTTGATATATACGTCTGACCTTAGATATAGGTTTAAATTCTTCTCCCTTTAAATGGGATTCATTTCTAGATTCAAATCTTCCGTTGGACTTTTCTTGATAAGCACGCTTTAATTTTGTTAAAGATTGGAATTCTTCTTGCATTTTAGATTCAGATTTGGATTCATATTCAGGTTCAAATAATTCATTATCTTTACGTCTTAATTTATAATGAGTCTTATCATCAAGCTTTTCAGATTCAGTTTTACTTGGAGATTTAGACTTAAATAAATGGTTTTCAACTTCCGTTCTTTTAGATTCAAATTCTTCTTGTAATTCATCATCCAGAGTTTGTTCATACTTACGTTTCAAATTATTAATTGGTTGGAATTCAGATTTATTAATCATTAATACTGATGATTTAGATCTTGATGGAGAAGCTTGCTTGAATTTTTCTTCAGATTGATAAATGTCCTTTAATATATCTATAGATTGAGATGGCTTCTCTATTGGAGACTTTGACTGAGGTGAAACCGGACGTTGATTTTTATACATATCCTTTATCTCCTTTATAGATTGCTTTGACTTAAGAACTGGGGACTTTGGTCTTGACGGAGTAACTGGTTTTTCTTGAGTATAAGCAATCTTAATTTCATCGACAGACTGATCACCCTTTAAAACTGGTGATTTTGGCTTTGATGATGTAGTTGATTTTTGAGCTTTCTTAGAATAAGCAATCTTAATTTCATCGATGGATTGGTGTGGTTTTAAAATTGGTGATTTTGGTTTAGATGGAGTTACTGGTCTTTCTTGAGTATAAGCAATCTTGATTTCATCGACAGATTGATCACCCTTTAAAATTGGTGATTTTGGTCTCGATGGAGTTACTGGTCTTTCTTGAGTATAAGCAATCTTGATTTCATCAATAGATTGATCACCCTTTAAAATTGGTGACTTTGATTTAGATGGAGTGGTTGGTCTTTGTACTTCTTGAGCATAAGCCTTCTTGATATCATTAAGAGATTGACTCAATTCAATTGGGGACTTTGGTTGAGAAGGAGTAACTGGTTTTTGGATGGTTTCTTGAGTGTAAGTATTCTTAATCTTCTTAACAGACTTTGATGGTTTTTCAACTGGTGATTTTGGTTTAGATGGAGTAGTTGGTCTCTTTGTTTCTTTAGAATAGGCAATCTTAATTTCATCAATAGATTGGTCACCCTTTAATATTGGTGATTTTGGTTGAGAAGAAGTAACCGGTTTTGTAATTTCTTGAGTGTAAGTAAATTTAATTTGTTCAAGAGATTGAGATGGCTTTTTAACTGGTGATTTTGGAAGTGGGATTCTAGATTGAACAGTAGTTTTGCGATATTTGGTCTTTCTATCATCAAGTGTTTCACTTAATTCAATTGATGACTTTCTTTTCATTGATGTGGTTGGTTTTTTGATTTCTTGAGAATAAGCAATCTTAATTTCATCAATAGATTGATCACCCTTTAAGATTGGCGATTTTGACTTTGATGGTGTGGTTGGTCTTTGAGTTTCTTGAATATATGCACTCTTAATTTCATCAATGGATTGATCAGCTGTTAATATTGGAGACTTTGGTTGAGATGGAGTGATTGGTCTTTGAACTTCCTGAGAATAAGCATTCTTAATTTCATCAAGAGATTGACTTAATTCAATTGGTGATTTTGGTTGAGAGGAACTAACCGGTTTTTTAGTTTCTTGAGTGTAAGTGTTCTTAATCTTCTTAACAGATTTTGATGGTTTTTTGGCTGGTGATTTTGGAAGTGGAGTTTTTGATTGACTAGTGGTTTTGCTATATTTTGACTTTATATCATCAAGAGATTGACTTAACTCAATTGGTGATTTTGGTTTAGAAGGAGTAGTTGGTCTTTGAGATTCCTGAGCATAAGTCATCTTAATTTCATCAATAGATTGATCAGCCTTTATGATTGGTGATTTTGGTTTAGATGGAGTTGTTGGTCTTTGAACTTCTTGAGAATAGGCCATCTTAATTTCATCTATAGATTGATCAGCAGTTAAAATTGGTGATTTTGGTTTAGATGGAGTAGTTGGTCTTTGAACTTCTTGAGAATAAGCTATTTTAATTTCATCTATGGATTGATCAGCAGTCAAAATTGGTGATTTTGGTTTAGATGGAGTGGTTGGTCTGTGTGCTTCTTTTGAATAAGCATTCTTAATTTCATCAAGCGATTGACTTGGTTTTAAAACTGGAGATTTTGATTTAGAAGGAGTAACTGGCCTTTTTGTCTCTTGGGTATAAACATGTTTTATTTCATTAACAGACTGAGTTGGCTTCCTAATTGGAGACTTTGGTTTAGTAGTACGTTTAACCTTTTCTTGAGATTGATACGTATTCTTTAGTTCCTCAAGAGATTGGAATTCTTCGCCTTCTAAACGAGATTCAGAAAGTGATTGCGGCTTTACACTTGTTTGATCATTATACATCTGCTTAATCTTGGAAAGTGGTTGGAATTCTTCAATTTCTTCTTCAATTTCCGGTTGAGAGTGACGTCTACTTCTTAAGTTATAATGAGATTTAACTTCAAGTTGTTGAGAGTCAGATTCAGCTATTGGTGATTTATCTTTGTTAGTACGTCTTAAATTATATTTTGATTGACTTTCCGTTTGTTGTTCAGATTCAGTAACTTGAATCTTGACTTGAGATTCTGATTCCGCTTCAGTTTGAAGTTGTTCCTCCGGTAATTTATGTCTTAAATTATAGTGTGATTGAACTTCATCTTTTTGAGATGGTGATTCTTTTTGTTCTACATGTTTTAATTTATATTGAATCTGAGTTTTACCTGGGACCTTAGATGGAGAAATTTCAACATGTTTTAATGTATATGGAATATATGCTTTTTCAGGTAATTTTGATGGAGATCTTTCAACATGCCTTAAATTATATTGATATTTGAATTCACCAGGTTGTTGAGTTTGAATTTCATATTGAGATATATCAATTTTTGGTTGAGTTTCATCACGGAATATACTGACATGTCTTAAATTATATGGACTTTTAACTGGTGATTTTTTAGGTGATTTAATCCTGTATTGGAAAGTTAATAATTCACCTTCTGGTTGGAATTTGCGTCTTAATTCATCAATGGATTGGAATTCTTCACCCTTCAAATAATTTTCAACTTGAGATTGAGTTTCCAATCTACTCTGATCTTCTAATTTATTCTTTAATTTAGATAATGATTGGAATTTCTCTGGTATCTGAGTTTTATTGGTTACACGAGTTTCATGAACATCTGTTTGATAGACACGTCTTAACTTTGATAAAGGTTGGAACTCTTCCTCTAATTCTTTTGGTTCGATTTGAGCATCTTCTTGTATTACACGTTTATAAGTACGTTTTCCTCTTGTTACTGGTTGAGACTTAGAAGTAGCTTCTAATTCTGATTCCTTGTCTGTCTGAATCTTTGATTTTCTCTGAGTTTTAGTAACCGTCTTTGTAGTGGTAACAATCTTTTCTTCTGGTTCATTTTCCACAACCTTTTCTTCCGGAGTCTTGGATTTTGCTTGAGTCTTTGATCCAGTTTTGGTTTGCTTAATAGTAACTTCTGATTGAGTTTCTTCTTCTTGAGGTTGAGATTTAGATTTTGTTTTGGTTACCTTAGTAACGACTTCTGTTTCAACTACTACATTCTCTTGTGGTTGTATCTTGGATTTAGTTTGTGATTTAGATTTTGTAGATTTTGTTGCTTTTGAAACGTCTGATTCTTTTAGTTCTTGTTCTGTTGTTTTGGTCGCTTTATTAATCATTTCTGTTTCATCTTCAATTTCTTGTTGTACCTTAGATTTAGTTTGAGCTTTGGATTTTGTAGATTTGGTGGATTTTGTCATCTTTGCAACTTCCGTTTCCTTTGGTTGTTCTGTTTCTTGTTCTTGAGATTTTGACTTTGTTTGACTCCTGGTTTTTGTGACCGTTTGCTTTACTACTTGTTCTTCAGTTGCTACTTCAACTTCATTTTGAGGTTGAGCTTTAGATTTCACTTGACCCTTTGTTTTAGTCTTTGTTTGTTTTGATTCTTTTTCTTCTGGCTGAGGTTCTTGTTCCTCTTGTGATTGAGACTTTGATTTTCTTTGGGTCTTTGATTTAGTAATGGTTTGTTTTACAATTTTTTCTTGAGATTCAACTTCCTGTGGTTGAGTTTTAGACTTTACTTTAGTCTTGGAGTTAACATTTTCAACCATTTGTTCTTCCTCTGGATGTTGAAGGGTGGAAGTTACTTGAATTTTGGTAGTAGTAATGGTTTGTTGTACTTCGGATTGTTGTAATGGTTGTTGGGTTATTGGTTGTGGCATTGGTTGTGGCATTGGTTGTGGCATTGGTTGTGGCATTGGTTGTGACATTGGTTGTGGTATTGGTTGTGACATTGGTTGAGGTGTTACTGGAGATGATATCTGCTGTGGTAATAATGGTTGTGGCATTGGTTGTGGTATTGGTTGTGGTATTGGTTGTGACATTGGTTGAGGTGTTACTGGAGATGATATCTGCTGTGGTAATAATGGTTGTGGCATTGGTTGTGGTATTGGTTGTGGTGCAACTGGAGATATTACTTGAGGTGGTAACTGATTCATAGATTGTTGTAATTGAAGTTGTTGTTGGATTTGCAATATTTGTTGTTGTTGTTGAATTTGTTGTTGCTGTAACTGTTGTTGAACTTGTTGTTGAAATTGAAGTTGTTCAACAATTCCATCTTGCGGAGTTTGTTGATCAGTATTAACTTCATTATTATTTTTAATTGAAGTTGGAGATTGATGATCAGTTTGTACATTAGCTTGATATTGAATATTACTTTGAACTTGATATGGAGTTGGTATATCACTATGTAATTGAATTGGAACTGCAAATCCTGGTTCATTATGTGGTGGGATATAACCAGTTGGTACAAATCCTGTAATTGGAATAACTGGTGGTGGTGGTACAAATCCAAATGGTTGCTCAACTGGAGGCATTTGACTTGGTAATGGCATTTGATGTGGTAATGGCATTTGTGGATATTCTGTTTGAAGATTTGTTTGTTGACCTTCTTGAATTTCTTGAATAGGAAGAACGTTCTGAGTTGGTACTGGCATTGGATAATGTTGGAATTCAGATTCAGTTTGAAGAGTTGTAGTCTGTTGAGTTTGGGTCTGAACAACAGTTTCAGTCTGAGCTTCTTGTTGAGGATGAGTTTGAGTTTTAGATTTGGATTTTGCTCTAGACTTTGTTTGTTTCACTAATTTCTCTTCCTGAGGTTCAACTTCTGATGTTACACTAACTGTAGTTTTACTAGTTCGGGTTTGAGATTTAGTTTTGGTCTTTGATTGACCATTCGTTTCATCATTTGATTGCTCCTGAGTTTCTACTTTACTTTCAGGCTCTGGATTAGTTTTTGATTTTGATCTAGTTGTGACTGTAGTAGTAGTCGTCTTGGTTATAGTTTGAGTCTTTGGCTCATTATCTACATCCATATCAGCCACCTCTTTAACTTGAGCCTTAGATTTACCTCTCGTTTGAGTTTTCCTAGTTGATTTTGCTTGAGTTACAATTTCTTCTTGAATCTTAGTGGCTTCACTCAATTCAAATTCAGTACTATTATTTTCATCTGAAGATTTGGATTTAGTTTTTGCTCTAGATTTTGTTGTTTTAGTTTTAGATTTTGTCTTTGCTTCATCCTTCAATTCCAATTCAGATTCTAACTTTGATTTTGATTTTGTTTTAGTAGTTTTTCCTTTAGTTTTAGTTTCTTTTGTTTCAGTTTTAGCATCAGTTTCATTATCAGATTGTTTTTTCGCTCTAGATTTTGATTGAGATTTAGCTTTGGATTTAGTTTCAACAATTTCTTGTGGAGCCTGAGTTTCTGACTTTTGTTCTGGTTCTGATGCTTCTTCAACATCAGGTTCAGATTCATATTCATACTCAGAATCAGATGGCGAATCTGACTTTAATTTAGATTTCGTTTTAGTTTGTGATTTTGATTTGGCTTTAATTTTGGTCTTAGTTGTTTTAGCTTTAGAAGTGGTTTTCGTTTCACTATTTTCTAGAGCATCTGATTCTGTTGTACTTTTAGTAGATTTAGATTTAGATGTAACTTTTGTCGTATCATTTGATTCAGTTGAAGATTTATTTTGGGATTTAGCGGTCTTAGACTGAGGTTTATTTTTGGATTTAATTTGTGATTTAACTTCAGCAAATGATCTTAAATTATATGTATCTTCTGAGGCATTTTCTCTTAATTTAATTTGTGATTCTAATTGAGTTTCTAACTTATTTTTTAATTGAGATTTGATTTCAGATAAAGGTCTTACATAAATTTTTTCATTACTACTATCACCATCCTTTAATAATTTAGCTTTTGATCTAGTAATAATTTCTCTTTGAGCTCCATTTTCATCACCATTTTCATAATCTTTAACAAGATGTAAAACAGAACCACTTTCACTAATAAATGATTTTTCATCAATTTCTGAACGTGGTATAATTTCACCAGTTACACTATCAACATTAAGAATTTCAGAAATATCTTCTGTACGATTAAACTCACGACTATAATCACCAGAATTTGAAAGGAATGATTTTTCCTCGAACATTGCAATTTTTTCGGAAACATCTTCAGACATTTCATTATCAAGAAAACCAAGTACACCTACATCTTCTTCTTCACTTGAAGCTTGAATCATTTCAATTTCATCTGTACCTGGTTTTTCACCCTTAATAACAGTAAAACGATGACTGTTACGTTGACGACGGGTTCTTGGTTTTATTGTACCATCTTCTTGTATACTAACATTACTCTCTTCGGCATTTAAAGTTACATCCATATCAGTGGAAGGTTCCTTTAAAATATCTTTTGTTTCTATATCTTCTTTAACTGGTTTGGTTATAGTTGTAGTTTTAGTAGATTTTTTAGACTTTTTACTACTTGAATTTTTATTTTCTTTAACATCCGTTTTTGACACTTTTGGCGCAATTTCTTGCGTATTTTGCTTTTTTGTGGAACGTCCAGTCATTTCTAACTCTATAGTGTAAATATACGTGTTATGTCAAACAATATTAATATAAAAAACAATAGTATTTTTCAATTTCATAAAATATATAATTAAAAATAAAATAATATCAAAATTTTCAATATGATAAAAAATATTAATGATATATACAATAACAAATAAAAAAAAATTAATATTAATTATAATCAATTTCATTTTTAATAATTTTTAATTTAAATTGTAAAAAATATATATATATAGGAAAATATTAATAATATAATTTTTTTTCAATATAAAAAATAAAATAACTAAAAAGAATATACATAACATAAAAATATTTTTAATTTGATAAAAATCAATTTAATAATAAATACTAAAAATACTTATTGTAAAATTTACACTCATCACAAAATAAATGAACTTGAATTGCCAAAATTTAATTACTTTATTATACTTACATAATTTACTTAAATAATATCCGTCTTAATACATAAATACTATATTATAAAAATGAAAAATATATTATGTGTTTCTAATTATTTTTAATAATAAATAGATAGTATTTTCTTCTATGTAAAAACTTATATAATAGAATTGTAATAATATATGTCTATGTTATAAATAATGATAAATATGATTGATATATATATGGTTAAATATTTTGTAATGTTTTTTAGGTTTGTTTAGTTGTTGTTGTTGTTGTTGTTATTGTTATTGTTGTTGTTACTGTTGTTTTGTTGTGTTATCTTTATTGCTTAACGTTTAAACTATACTATTATTTTTTATATATGACAAAGTTAAAAAAAAAAAAGCAAAAGATAAAAATGTTAAAAAAAA
>KZ150748.1:650868-660990 GCA_002157105.1 Piromyces sp. E2 | reverse complement strand
CCTGTATTGTCCTAACCGACTGGACTAACACGGCTTAATAAACTATCAAACATAAATTATACAATCATTTCACCACATTAATTAATGTAAACATAAATTTTCTTTACATAATATTTATGTTACATCAATGTAAATATTTGCTTTTATTATATTTTAATTATTTATAATTATTAAATATAAAGAATAAGAATAGTTTATAATTGATAAATAGTTGATAATTGTTAAAATATTTAAAAGAACATGGCTTTAATGATTAGTTCTATAACGCAGTTTGTTCTTATCTCGAAAATAATAACCTTCCTGTAAGAAATTGTTATATAAATTACAATTTCTTCTATTCTAAACTAGTAGTTTTTTATTCTACTTATTAATTATCGAGTTTATTATAAAAAAATAAAAATATAAAATAAAAAAGAAACACTTAACACAAACTGGGCAAGATCCAAAATACAATAAGAATTAAATTCTTTAAAAAATATTTATTATTATTATTATTAGGAGAATTTTATTTAGTTATTATTATATTTATATTATTAATTAATAACCATTCTTAATAAACTTTAATAATTATTGATATTATTTATGTCATGGGTGTTGTTTTATATTACTATTTATATTTTAATATATTGTTTGTTTATTCATTTAATATATTGATTAAAGTTTTAATATATTGTTCTAGTCTAAATATTGGGGTTGTAACGATAGTTTTGAATAGAATCCAATCTACTATATACAGAAAATTGACTGTGAAAATTATGTTTCTATTAATTCTCGAGATATTTACATTTACATTTAAATCAAATGATATTTTATTGTAAAATATGTTAATCTATAATAACACCAACAATGAATAATATTTGTTATTCAGAAATAAAATTCGAAAGATAAAACTCTATTTTAAATAATTAATATTTTATATTATTTCTTAATCTGAATTATAATTTCATATTATTAATAATTAAAATAAAAGGAAAATATAAAATAATTATAACTCTAATGAATTAATTAATAAATAAAATAACATTAAGAATAGCAGAAATTATTTAATTTATATCATCATAAATAATTATTACACTAATCATCAATTAATTAGTAATAATTACATAATAAATAGATTTAGCTCCTTAGATAGAATTTTTATTGAAAAGTACATGTAATTTAAAATAGTTATAATTAAAGATTAAAGATAGATATGATATTGTATAATATTCTTAATATTATTTTATTTATTATTTTAATACATATATTTATATAATTATCAATTAATTATAATAATAATGTAAGAAAACGTATTATTTATACGTTTTCTTAATAAAATTTAGTAATTTTCATATAATAATTAATTGAAATTATTAAAGTTTCTTAAAAAAATAATTTTATTACAAAAATTAATTTTATTTTATTAATTGAGATGATAATAAAGTAGCTATTATAATTGTAAAAATAATGTTAGAAAACTCATAATGGAAAAAAGATGAAGATGAAATATAAACTTAATATAATATTATTAATAAAAATATCAACTATTTTATTAATAGATGCAGAACCTAAATTAATAAAATAACAAGTCTTTCTTTTTTATCTGTTAGATAAAGATGTCATCAAAACTTATAGATTCTCTTAGTCCTTTTTTGTTGTAACGAGATTTTTTTTGCTATTGATACTGGTACTTGCTTAATGTCGATTATATGAAATGTTATGTATGTGTAATATTTCTTTCTCTGATTTCGGACGGAGAGTTCTTGAGAATTATATAATTTTGAATTTGTGATAATTTTATTTTTATTTTATTTTTATTTTTATATTTGTATTTACATTTATATTTATATTATTATAAATAAAATAATAAATATAAATATAAATATATTTATAAATATTATTTTATTTATTTACGGTTATTTTTATTTATAAGGTAAAAACTAAATTGGAAAATCTAAAATAATACGTTATTGTGAATTATTTTATTTTCGTCAATACCATCAATATATATATAATATAATTTATATATTTATCCTTTACACCATTGGTATATTTAGTAATTTATTGACAAGATTAATGTTTTGTTTAATGTATTTTAATTCATTCCTTTTTTTTGTATTGATCATATTGAATTAATTGATAAAGAGATCATATTGTTTCAATACTTTATTCAACAACTATTTCATCATCAATCATTTTTAACAATTATTTAAAGCATTATATTATTAAATATTATATAGTTACATTTTTTAATTTAAAAATGGAGAATTTAAATTATCAATGTACTAAGCTCTAAGTTATAAGATTTAAACCAAACAAATTATTTAGGAAAATTTAAATAATAAAATAATCTACAGGAAATTGGATTAAAAATTCAATCAAACTAAAATTTACCATACAAAGAACTAATTTAGTATTCTATCGCTAGTTATTATTTTTCTTATTCTATTATTACGTGTAATATTATTTTTATAATATGCAAATTCCTCTTTTGAAAGTAAAAAATATTTTCATCTAATCTTTTATAGAATAAATAAAATTGACTATTTCCTGCTATTTCTTCTATGTTAATTTAACTAATAAATTTGATAAATTAATGAGAATTTTAAAAAGTCATTAATAATTATATAAATGATAAAGAGTTATTATCTGGTGTGAAATTTAAAATAAATAATCTTAAAAAGAAATACATAATCTTTATATATTATATATAATAAATATACTATACGTTAATATCAAAACCAACATATCAGTTACAAGACAATACTATTTGGTGTTTCAATAACGCCTTATGGGTGTTATTGAAACACCAAATAGTATTAATAAAGAATATAAAACCATTTTGAATTTTCCATTTATTTATATTGTTAAAATTTATTATAAAATTAAAAGTCTGCTTCTTATTCTTGAATTGCCATCTCCTTTTCTATATTTTCTGTATTCCTCTGATATTTTTGTTATTCGTGAATCCATATACTGTATTTTTCTTTTCATTCAAATTCAAAATAATGTTTCGAAATATACAACTAAACAAGAATAACAGATAATTAAAGGAAATTATTATTAAAAATTAAAAAGCTTTAAAGTTAGTAATATTTTAGCTTAAAATTATTAAAATTATAAATTCAGGAGCGTCAATATTACAAAAATGGTAATATTTTAGTATGGATATAATTATATTTATATGAATTTTTATTTTTATTGATTATGCGAATTTTCTAAATATTAATTAAAATATATGTTAATTTATTATTTATATATTATTATTATATTAAATATTAAATATATTTTACTATTTTATTATTTTATTTATTTTTTAATTATTTTAACTAAGTCAAATGCTATTTCAATCCGCAATAGTTATTCATTTCGTTAATTCTGAACCTATTAAAGAACTAGGACTTTGGAATATTCTTGATATTATTATATAGTATTCATTGTGATAAAATAAATGTAAAATAATTAAAAGTAATAATAAAATCAAATTTCTAGATCTTCAATGGTTAAATATCATTAGAGGATTAATTATAGGATTAATAGAAAAATTTGAAAATATATATGAATATTGTAAATTAAATTATAATAAAAATAAATGAATGAAAATAAGTGCAATATGAAAATATTGCACTTATTTTCTTTTCATCATTTATTTTAAAATTCACTCTAAAAAGGGAAATATTTCAAAAAATCAACTTTTATCAAAAATTGGATAATAAATAATCATAAAAATTATTAATAGAAAAACTTATAATAAATATATTATTTATAAAACTATTAATATATGTTGATAATAGCAAATTAATATACATTTTATAAATATATGTTGATAATAGCAAATTTATATACATTTTTATAAAATAAAAAAAGAAAAATTTATTAAAATTATAATAAATTTTTTTTTACATATATAAATGGGATCTGGTCCGAAATACAATACCCCCATATAAATGCTTTAAATTAATGTTATACATATATATAAAAATATGTCATATACTTTTGAATATGACATACAATAATTTATAGATATCAATATTACATTATATATATATGAATTATACAATGTGTGAAGGTGTCAGGTTTTCTTGTTTAATAATATCTTCTCATTGGTGATCTTTATTACTATTAGTAATATTATTCTGTAGATCTAATTTTTCTTTTTAATTAGTTTGGGTTAATTTACTTGTTATTAATAATCTGTTCTCCTCCGAACCTTTTATAAGAATGTGTATAAACCACTGGGAATAACATAAAAGAAACAAATAAGAAAAGCGTCGAAGATAATAAATCGTATCTCAAACTGATAATGTCCTTAACCTCTCAATTTATAATGAATTAATGAATGAAAATGATGAAATGGGACCAATAATGATAGGAAGAGTAAATACCGTTATTATGATAATCAAAACCCACTTTATAGCCAAAACAACAATTAGAACAATCAAGGAGTAAATTATACTATGTTTTAAATGTTCATACCATATGGTTTCTATTACATTCATTTTTTAATTAACACAAAAATACATTCTATATTTTTGTATTTATTCCAATTTTCTTCATCTATGTTATTGTATTCAAAATAAGATACATTTTCTTATTCTATTAATATATTTTTAAATATATAAAAATTTAGGTTTTTGAATGCACTACATAATAAAATCATTAAATTATTCATTAATTCAAAAAATATTCCATTTTGTTAATGTTTAATAAAATGGAATAATCCATTCATATTAATATAAATAATTTAATAATATTAATTATTTATATTAAATATTTTAAACCTAAGTATTATTATTGTCAGATATTATTAATAATTATTAATAATAAACAAAAAATTTAAAAATCATTAATTGAATTAATTTTATAATCTTAGAAAATCCGAATGTGAAAAATTATAATAATATTCAGATATACTAAAAATAATGATTGAAATATTACAACCTGTAATTTCTATGGATTTTTAAAATTATGAAATCAATAATAAAGTTGTTAATATTTTCATTTCCACCTAATTTTAGAGGGAATTTATCATGACTTGTTACATACTCCATAAATACTTGATAAAAATAAAGGACTTGGATTTTATAATGATTTCTGAATCGATAGACACATCTATTTTTGAATTATTTAAAATTTAGGCGATAGAGTTCATATAAATATTTATACAACACAAAAGATATATAAATAAATATATCATCAAAATATTCTTTTATTAATTTATTCCTAAAATAAATTTTACAGTAAATAAATTTAATTACTATTTTTAAAAAATTTAAACTAAATAATTTTAAACTAATATCATTTTATACTTTTTTCATTCATTAACATGTTTTTTTTTAATATATATGAATATTAATTGATGTTCATTCATTAACATGTTTTTTTCAATATATATGAGTATTAATTGATGATTAGGTAATATTATTAGATATTAATATATCGAAATGTTTGTCCAGTTTGATAATATTTTTCTTTAACCTAAAATAACATCATATAAATGATTTATCATAATTAATTGTATAAACTAAAACATAGTCGATAATAGTTATAATATATCAATTATTTTTCAAATAAAAGTATATAAATACATACATACATACATATGAGTAGTGTATTCCATTGATTAATATACAGAAATCTAATAAAAATAAATATATTATTATTTTTATTAGATTGTAACTCCTAATAATAAATGGAAAGATAAAACTTAACTCTACGATAGAAATAATTAAGAACATGTCAGACAATGACAATAATATCATAAATAAACACAATTCATAAAGTAAAACACCTTATAATTTCAAAAAAAATAAAAACAATATAAATAATAAAATCCATATAGAAGAAATTTATTGTTATATCTGCGCATACAAATAAAAATTGTCGAAACTCATTGAAAACAAAACAAGATAAAAGATAACAAATTTAATAAGACAAATAAAATAAAATTTAAATCCTCAAAATTTAATAAAAAATATAAAATATGTAATGTAGAAACAAAAATTCGAAGCAAAAGGAGGAGGATTCAGATTCAGATGAAGTAAAATCTTTAAATTTCATTTCAAATAATGTGTCCTTTTCCTTCTTAAAAAAAATACATAAATATTACAAATAAATGCAATATAAAGCTATTAATATAAATACAAATAAAAATTTAAAAGACACAAATTTACCACATGGATCATTGATAGTTGTGAGATTAAATAAATTTATTTATATATCTTAATAATAAGACTAAAATAACTACAATAAACATAAATTATCAGATATTTATAGTTATGTTAATACGGCTTGTTATCACATGTGTTACATAATATAAAAATTATCTATAACTTAACAAACTTAAAGTCTTTGTATTTATGAAAACGTTATATTTACTGTGAAATTTCTCCATATTGATAAATCCCAAAGATCCTAATATTGAATCCAAAAATATGATCCTTCTAGAAGATGATCTGGATCAAATCTAAAGTGAATGTTTGTTTCGAGCATAGTGAATAATAAGAAACCTCGATAATTTGTAAATAATTTTACAAATATTAACCATATATTATATTATCCAATTGATTGTTTTATGGATGATGATTTTATTGGTTAATATAATATTTATATTTGAATATGATAAATTTTTCCTTTTGGTTATTTTGTGTGTACACTTCTTTTTGTTTAGTGTTATTATTATATATAATTTAGATCAATATTATTGATACTGTTTTATTATTATTATTACAATCATATTATCTGTAATATACCGTAGTATTTATATATTTTTGATAATTCATCATTTAATTTCTTGTAATTTAATGAATTATATTGAAATTAAAAAAGAAGTTAATTTGATGAATAAGATCGAGATAAAGTAATAAAACTCAATCAGTAATTGAAGCTAGTCTCAATAGAAATGGAAAGATTCTTTAAGAGAGTGTAAAACTAAGTTTGAGTTGATGATTTATAATAATAAATTCCAAAATTTTTATTTATAAGACTACTATGTTTCAGTTAAATATTTATGATTGTACATATAACATATACTCTCCCTGATTTAGTAATTGGGTAAGAAATATATATAAAAAGGAGACTGCCAGGAAGAGTAGGTGGGAAATGATTCATGATTCATATGTGATATGATAAAGGATTGTGAATTGGTAAGGTGAATGATTTGATGTGAACAATGTCACGTTAAATAAAATAAAATATCAAAAATAATGTTCAATTAATAAGTAGTATATTAATAGAAAGGGGGTAGTATTATTAGTGTTAATTATTTTATGCCTTTTTATAATATTTCATTTTAATCAATGATTACTAATAATTATTAATAGAAAGGGGTTTTATTACTAATGTTTATTTAATAATTATTAACTATAACTTATTACTATATAAGAATAGAATTAAAAAATAATAAAGTGAAGAGTTTAAATCTTAATAAGGGAAAATGATAGCCAGACTACTAACCCAGACTTGAAAGTACTCTTAAACGAACTTGAAGCATACTATTTAACCAATCTACCTGACTCTCTGAAACTCTGATTAAAGGAATTAAACCATAAATGGGGAAATTCAGTGAATTTCGTGACTAGATTTAAGCTATAATTATGTTTTATTTATATTATTATCTTAAGGGGGGAGGACTTGATACGTAAAAGTAAACAAATAAAAATTTATGATATTATGTTTTATTTATATTATTATCTTAAGGGGGGAGGACTTGATACGTAAAAGTAAACAAATAAAAATTTATGATATTATAATATTGTACAAATAATGTAATGAGAAAATTTATGTATTAAAAATATTGGATAAAAAGTAAATTAATGTATTAAATTTTTAAACTTTATTATAAAATTTACATACAAACAATTTACATATAAAAAATAGAAAAGAAAAAATATAAATTTAAATTATAATAATCTATATAATAATAATAATAATAATAATAATAATAATAATAATAATATTAATAATTAATAAATTTTATTATAATTAATAAAATTATTATTATATTGCAAAGAGGTCTTTTAAATTATTTGACTTTTACAATATTTATTTTAATGGTTTTTAAAAATAAAAACTTATATATATTTTTGTAAATACTAAAATATTAAAAATAAAGTAAGGCAAAATAATTTTTGTTTTTAAGATTATTTTATCTTTGTTTAAATAATATTTTAGTAATTATTTATATATTAATAATTTTTATATATTTATTTTATGACTTCTCTGATGTAAACAAAAAGTCTATTTTTTAATAATATATGTGATTGGGGATATTTTGATTTAAAATTTTATTTTAATTTTGATTATTTCTAACTTCTTCTCCGAGTGGCAATTGGGAGTATTTTTTTAAAGTATTGTTGTGGTCAATAACTAAATGGAAATATCTTCTTTATTATTGGAGTTATCATCATTTTCATTATTATTATTTCCCCTTAATTAATAAAATTCGGCAATATTTATTAATTCAGGTATAGTGTTAGCAGGAGCGTTTGAAGAATTATCTTCGAAGAAGTAAACAGACCTTGAAAGAAAAATTTTGTTATTTGATGGGTCATAAATACGATAAGCAGTATGATTGATATCATCATAACCTAAGAAAATACCAGGGAGAGTAGAATCAGTGAATTTTTTTCAGAAGTGTTTAGGGACATAAAAAAATATTTGGCATCCAAACACTTTAAATTTTCTATAATCAACCTTTTCGTTGTATAATAGTTCAAAAGGCACTTTATTGTTTATTCCTTTATGGGGGATTCTGTTATATATGTAATTTGCTGTACAGACAGCGTCTTCCCAGAATTTGTGATGTAACATTGCGTCTCAAAGCATTGCAGATGCATTATATATAAGAGTTCCGTTGAGTCTTTCTGCTTTTCCGTTTTGTTGTGGATTGTAAGGTACAGTGATTTGTTGTATAATTCCGTTGTTGTTGCAAAACTGTTCAAAATTGTTGTTTTTGAACTCAGTTCCATTATCACTTCTTAAAAACTTAATATTCATATTAAATCTATTTTGAATTCTTTTGTACCATATAAGGAACGTGTTATAAACCATACCTTTATTCTTTAAAAATAATACCCAAAAGTATCTTGTATAATCATCTAATATGGTAAGGAAACAATTATTACCGTATATAGAACTATCTGGAGAACTAACAGTATCTATATGTACTAACTCGAATGGGCTTTTTTGTTTTATTTGTGAGGAGCATGAATATGGTCTATTCCACATCTTTGAGCATGCACACTCTACATTTATAATCAATGATGATTTTATTCAAATCATCTTTGATACAGTCTATATTATTGAAATGACCGAGTCTTCTAAGCCAAAGTTCCATATTATCATCGACTTTGGTGAGACTGTCACATATGATTATTGTCTTTATTAAAGGTAAACTTTTTACTTGACGTCCATATTTTATAGACTTTATTATTATTTGATGTCACCGTACACAGTTTATTGCCTTTCTTATTGAAAATCGACACACAATTTTTATTATTATTCTTCTAAAACATTGTTTTAAAATGTTGGTCTGAAAGACAATCTATTGACAAAAGGCTTCTTTTAAAAACTGGTACATAAGACATTATGTAGTATCATTTTATTATCGTTAAGGTAATTTTTGTATGTATTTCTATGGATAGGTACAATTTGTCCACCATCAGCGAAAGAAATTATTTCTTTATGATTAACGACTTCGTATAGACTATCCAAGTCGTTAATCATATGATATGATGAACCAGAATCAAGCGTCCAGTTTGTTGGACCAATGTCTTAGGTTGCTTTCTCTGACTCAACATTATAATAACCCAAATCTTGGATAGGATTATTCATTTTTATTATTTTGTTTTGTTTCGGGGTTGACTTCACTTTTATGTTATTTGACTCTTCGCCTGAGTCTTCGTTATAATTTCTCTTGAGATTTTCCTCGAATACCCTGTCTAAGTCAAGTTGCTCTTCTTCCCTGCTAGTTACTTCAGCACTGTTTTTTTGTATTTACTAACTATAATAATAAACTTAATATATTATTATTTAAAATAATGTAAAAATAAAATAAATATGAAATGTTATAATTTAATATTTAAAAATAGAAATAAATAAAAAATAAAATGATATAAAATAAAAAAAAAATAAAATAAAAAT
>KZ150748.1:636270-649417 GCA_002157105.1 Piromyces sp. E2 | reverse complement strand
TTAATACTATTAATTATATATTTATTATTTAATAATAACTATTTACAATATTTTTACTAATTAAAACTAAGCTAAATTGTTAAACTATTTTATTATTAAATTCTTAGTTATAAATTACATTATTTAAAATATCTAATTTCATGTACGAAATTATTTTATATTTTGTACAATATATTTGATTATAAATTTATTTATGGTTTTCTTAAATTTATGTATTTACAAAGTGATTTAAATTAAATAATTTAATGTACGATTACATAATGTATTAAAGATATAGTTAATATCTTTACAATGTCTCCCTTTAAGTCAGGCTACTGCGAGATTTTCTCATAGAAGGTAATTCAATAACGAAAGGTTGATATTTATGCTTGATTAACTCATTATTTCTTCTGGTATAGATTTCAGAGTTATTGTTAACTTCATTTTTTACTTGTTTTAGTTCTTCTATTATGTTCTTGAATTAATTGACGATCATTAATTTTTTCTTCGTCAATCCAAATATTTTCATTATAATCAAGTCTTTTATAAGTAACTAAATAAGATTTTCCTTTATAAGTTCTTTTACTAATAATTTTTCAGGAATTTTTTGTCAATTATCAAATGTCAATTCAATACTTTTTTTTTAAAATTTTTATTTGGAAATTTATTTTCATAGTAAGGTTCAAGAAGAGATATATGGAAAACGGGATGTCAACGTAAATTATTTGGGAGATTTAATTCAAAGGCTAATGGGCTAAACTTTCTTATAATTTCAAAAGGACCCATCATTAAATCTGATAATTTTCTTTTTGTATTTTTTAAAGTAGTTCCTTTTAATAACCATACTTTTTGACCTTCTTTAAATTTTGGAGATTCCATTCTTTTTAAATAAGCATATTTTTATAAGTTTTCTTTGTTTCTTCAATATTTTCTTTTAAAAACTTAATATTATCATTAATTTCTTTAATTCTTTTTTCAGCTTTATGAGGTCTATCGTTTGATGAGATTTCTAAGTTAAGGTTAAATCTATAGTTAGCAAAGAAAGGTGATTGATTTATTTATTGTTGTAAAGTATTATTATATGCGAATTCGACGGAAGGTAAAAGATCAACACAATTATTTTGACGTTCATTTATAAAGCAACGAAGATATTGTTCTAATATTGAGTTCACCCTCTCTGTTTGATCATCAGTTTGAGGATGATTGGCAGTAGATAAACAATGTTTAATATCTAAACAGTAGAAAGACAACAGAATAGAATAAAATGAGCAATTTTTGTTAATCTATCAACCACAACCATAACAGTAGTCATATCTCTGGATTTTGGTAATTCAACGATAAAATCCATAGAGATGTCTGACCATGCTCTATTAGGAGTAGAAAGTGGTAATAATAAACCATAAGGTTTATTTTAGGGACTTTTGCTCGACAACAAATGTCGCAAGATTTAATAAATTTTTTAACGGAACGATGCATATTTGGCAACCAAAAATTTATAGAAATCAGTTCAAAGGTTTTAGATACACCATAGTGACCAGCAGTTAAAGAGGATGTAATTGACCTTCAAATTCTTGTGATAAATTAGTACCAACTGCAAAATTACTCGCGTCGGTTTCAACTATAAATAGTTTGTTGCTATCGGGATGTCTTAGAATAGGGGCGGACGTAAATAATTTTAATTTTTCGAAGGCTTTTTGTTGTTCTGAACCCCATACGAAAGGAACATTTTTTCTAGTTAGCTTATGAAGTGTATTAGCAATTTTATCGAAGTCTTTAATGGAGTACTTGCTCAAAACCAATTAAAAAATGATAATTTAAATATAAATGAAATTGTTGAACAAGCTGAAATATTCTTTGAGGAGCATCCAACTACTTTTGACGTGGATGAAGAAAAGATTAAATTGTAATTAACAAGTTGCATGGACAGGCAAGGAAATGGGGACTTTCTTTAAAAGGTGATAAAGTTCTTAAAAACCTGAATTACGAAGAATTTAAAGAAACTTTATTAGAAAACTTCGGAGACACCAAAGAAGACAAAATCATCTTAATAAAAAAAACTATTGAAGCTAAAACAGACACAAACCGGAAAAGCTTCATAATATACAATAGAATTCAGAAGACTAGCAACTAGAATTGGTTGGCCTGACTTAGTATATATCGACTTAATTCATAGAGGTCTATTAGATGAATAAAAGAAGAATGCGATAAGGTTAAAGAAAAACCAGAAAAACTATTTGATATTACAAACTTAATAATAAAACTTGATAAAATACAATTCTTAAAGAATAGTATTTTATTAAAATCCGAAAATAATGTGAATAATATTAAATCAAAAAAAAATTTTTTTCTTTTACCCCAGATAACACTGAACATACTAGACATTTCAAAAGAAATAAAAATCAGGGAAAAAGCAACATTTTGTCTGCCAATTTCACACCAGACTACACAAGTCCTGTAACTACTTCATTCATTCGTAGATCAGGTTATAAGAAAATTAATATTAAATTATTAATTGGTTCCGGTTCGATGAGAAGCTATATATTCAAAAATTTCGCAAAAGCTAACAAGATTCCCATTTCCAACCTTCCATCACCAATTAATATTAAACTACCAAATGATAAAAACATTAATATCACTCAATCCACAAAGCAAGTCACCCTCAGTTGTATGAACCATGCCGAATCCTTTGAATTTTGTATTGCGAACCTCCATTTACAAGGAATTTCAGGAATTCTTGGACGAGACTGGCTTAGTTTCACAAGCCATACATTGATTTCAAGAATAATAAAATCTTTTTCTTGGAACAATACTGTAGCAATCACTGTCCTTCTTCTAAAGGTGATAAATATTTATTCCATTCTACTGATATGACGGAGACTTTAATATCTGATAATGAACCTAAAGAAGGCAATGATTCGATTGTACTATTTTCAATTGATGCTCCCTGAGGAAGATATTTGCGCTACAATACTGCCTAAAAATAAAGATGAGTTCGATAATAACCAGTCAATTATTAAAAAATTCTATGCAGACTTTTCTTCAGTCTTCGAAGAGAAAGAAGCTAATAAAATTCCCCATCATCGCCCATACGATATTTCCATTGATGTAATCCCTGGTGGGCAGCTTTACTATGGTTCTATATACTCACTAACAAACGAAGAAATGTTATTTTTAAAAAGAATATATCAATGAGAATTTACAAAAAGGAAGTCGAATTCATCAGCAGGAGCTCCCGTAATTTTCGTCCAAAAACATGATAGAACGCTTCGCCTATGTGTAGATAAACTCAATAACAATTAGAAATAGTTATCCTATACCGCGAATAAATGGTTTAATGAATTCATTTAAAGATTCAAAAATATTTACCAGACTTGATTTAAAATCCGCCTATAATCTATAATAAATAGCTCAATTTAAAAAGTTATTAAAATAGATAATTAAATTTTTAATTATACCAAAATTGGAACAACCAATGATAACCAATAAAATTGAATATAAAAAATGATAAACTATAAAATTCTGAGAGAAGAGAGTTATTTAAGTGATGTTCTTAACAAAATATAAAGTAAATCTTATATAGTTTTGAACATTGAATATTAAAAGTTGTTTAGCTTATTATTAAAGATTGTATTTGAGAAATTATTAATAAAAGATAAGAATAAAGAATTGAATAAAATAAAATTATTATAAACAAAAAAAAATTATAATAAAGTGAAATTAATTATTAAAAAAAAATATTTAAATTATATTTCAAAATTTTATAATTTTATTAATAACGTGAATTTAGTTTTATTATATAATTTAATTCTGTTTATTATTTATAAAAGAAAATTACTTTTATTAGAATATATTATTTTGTATAATTACCTTTTGTTACTTATCCTAGATAAAATAAATATTAATTTATAATGTTGTTAGAAATAACGCATCATAAATTTGGTGGAGAATCCGGGCGTAACAAAACAAAATAATATGAAAATAATATAAAGAAATAAACTTATTATAATAATAAACAAATTATTTTATTAAAAGTATTATCTATTTATTTATGTTTTTAAAAAAAAAACAATATAATAATTTATACATTTAATTTTTATTAATACTTGTGGTATTTTACTTAAAAAAATATATATAAAAAAAATAAATAATAATAATTACAACAAACATTTATTTATAAAAACCTATAAAAAAATAACTAAATAAAAATGATGGATTCTTCAAAACTTCAGAAAACTATTCCACATTTAAATGAATATGGTAAAGATATGGATAGCTGGATGGAAGAATTCAATAGAGTCATGGAAATTTTTGATGTTAACGAGCTTCGACGAATATTCATATGGACGAAAAAAGTGGTGGACTGTGATATTAAAGAACTGATTAACTCTTTAGCTAAAAGAAGGAATAACGAAATTCGTTACCCAAAAACAAAAGAAATTCAGGCTGCAATCGAAGAATACTTGGAAATTACTCAAAACGAAAAATGTTCAAATCTAAAATCACTCAAAATTAAGGATCATGAATCAATTAAAATTTTTAATTATCGATACCTAAAATTATAATTTTGATAATGACTATATGAAATTAATTTCAGTTGAAGATTATTTAAATGCTATTAAACAAAGAGCTTATCCTCATTCTCAGGTAATTATTTCTGAATGCGAAACTTTGAGAGAAGCTTTTAAAGTAACTGAAAGAGCTGAAAAAGCTAAAAGAAAGACCATTAGTGAAAACACCAATATTTACAACGTCAATATGATCACTCAAAATCCTACTTATCCAACTATTATGAGCAATCCAATCTACAAGAATCTAGCAAATAGTGGAAATAATTATTATAATGTGGGACCGTACAATTCCAACTTGAATGAAAATACTGCATTCTATAACAATCCTTACGCTAATTATAACCGGACAAATAACGCTACAATGGGATTACAGCTATCAAACGTTTATAACCAATGCTTACGACAACTTTAACAGTAACAACAATAATAATTACACTCAATTAGGATTCATAAAAACACCAAATAAAATCAATCGAACCCGATTTGGTAATATTAACAATTATGAGGCTGTTAATGGATTTACTAATAACCAATATGGTACTATTAATTTTAACCCAACAACCAATGAAAATTGGAGTACAAGTTTGGCTTTACAAAACCGAATAAATGATTATCCTAGAAATCAGAATGACAATAATAATATCAATAATCTTAATTCTAATTATAATAATTTTCCTGGTCATTCCCAAAATGGAAATATTAATTTAGAATCATATTCTAATTTACGGAATTTTTACTATGGACAAACTCAAAATGGAAATATTAATCCAAATCAATTTAATTATACCATAAATAGTAATAACTGCGATTATCCAAATAATATGGGAAACAAGAGCTTTAGTAATAGTCAAAGAAAATCCAGTCATAGGACTTCAAATTCAGATAACCTACCAAGAGTCCAATGCTATAAATGTGAACAATTTGGCCATAAAGCTTTTATTTGTCCTTACTCTATGAATGAAATCAGAGAAATGAAGAAGTCAACTCAGGTTAATATCAATACCAATAGTAATAACGAAACTCCTAGTACTATCACTCCTTTAAACTCGAAATAGGGAGAAGGATAACTCCCAATAAACAAACCAAGACTAAAGTACCTAATCTTATCAATATAAATACACCTATTTCATATCCAGAACATCTTAATGGGAACCGAGAGATAGTTGCAGCTGTAACCAAAAAGAATAGAAAAAGTGACAAACAAAATTTTACCCAATATAAACCACCTCCAAAGAGATTGCAAGATGATCCTGTCCCCATTGCTACATCTGCTATGAAACACAATGAAAATGATAACAGAAATGTAATAAGTTCTTCAAATTCAAACAACATAGGAATAAATATGACTGAATCCACTAAAGATTCTCTTTTAGGAACTCCTAGTGAAAATAATTATGATAAAGAGAATGATGAATCCATCCCTATGATAGAAACTCCAAATAAAAATGAAATTAAAGAGAACAACAAAACGAATGAAGAAGAATTACATGAGAAGGAAATGGATGTTGAACCAACTTCATCTCATACTCCCATGAATGATGGATCTAACAATTTGAAAGTAAATAACAATACTGATGTTTTGAGACACTTTGATATTTATTTTATTAATCAACCGAACATCAACAATGCAAAGAAAATGAATAAAATAGAACGTATAAAAGAAATAAATAAAGTAGTTAACGAATTAGCCAAAGATTCCAACACAATAGAGAGTTCTGAAGCTAAGAATGAAAAAATTGAAAAACATATTAGAGTCCTTGAAGAACTTGAAAAAATAGGTATTGAAGAATTGATTAAAGATGTTGTATCAACAGAAGTTAAAACCAAATTAGATTATTTATTAGACTGGTTCCCAAAATTTAGAAATGAATTTATTAAGTCCCTTAAATTAACTACCTTCGAGAATTCAACATTAAACATAATGTCCTTGTTTAGTCACAATAAAATAATCAAAGTCGGAGGATATGTAGAAAGAAACCAAACAGATATATTCCTAGATACCTGTTCAAGTGTTAATCTAATTACGGCTAGTGCTTTGAAGAAGTTCAATATAACAAAACCCCCAATAGGAACCATTAACGAAATTTTTCTCCAAGCTTTCTCAAACAGTAATTCTAATTCGAAAATATTTGAATTATCCATCAAAATTGGTGACTTGGAATTTATAGATTACTTCCGATTAGTTGAAAAAGACGATATCTTTGACTTTTTAATTGGTGTGGATTCTCTGAAAAGAAATAGATTCTTACTTAATTTGGTTGATGATTCTTTATCGTATAGATTCTTGTTCTGTTTTTGAAACAATAATTAAAACTGGTAGCGTATTGTTATTTGATTGAGGAGTGGTAGAGCTATTAATACTAATATTATTGTCACTACTAGTGTAAAATGGTTTGGAATAATTTCTTGAATTTTTAGAAAATTCGATTATTCTAATTTTGATACTAAGTCAATATGGAAAAGCTTGTAATCCAAAGGGTTATTAAAATTTAATTCAAAAACTTTTAACCTTTATTAAAATACTTATTTAATTAATAACTTAAAGAATAAATTGTTTTATTTGAACACTTAATATTAAATAATAATAAAGACTCTTTAAAAATTAATTTTTAACTCGAAATTTATTTATTAATAATTTTATTTAATAATTAACAATTAATTTTATTTATTATAGATTACTAAAGCTATTTAGATTAATAATCTTACAAAGAACTAATTATTGATCTTTAGCTAGCTAGCTATTTATATTTTTCTATCTATGAATTACATGTAATATTAATTTTATTAATTAACTAATCTAAATAATTTTAATTTTCTATTCTAATAATTTTAATTGATGATTATTAAATTATTTTCTATATTCGAATAAAATGTAAATATATTTTATAATACTAATTAAGTGATAATATTGTAAACATCTAATAATTTCTAAAACTAAGGAGTTATTATTCTAGATGAGTAATACTAGTCTCGTTCTAATAAATTATAGAAATAAACAATATTAGTAAATAATAATATAGATAATAAAATAATAATAAAAATATATTTATTTAATATTCATATAAAATAAAGTTTTATCTTCCGGATAATTATTTTGGTGATTTAATAAATCTAAAAGTTGGTACCAAGAAAAATAAATTAAATAATTCTGACTAATAATATATTGGTAAACTTTAATGGTCAATATCTCCAGAACTAATCAAGCTAGGGGTCTGAATTTTGCAAATTTATGTAGCTCGAAAGCGTAGCTTTCTCATGGTGGTATAAAAACCCACTCACAAAAACCACTCACGACAGCGATTGGGGGAGATACGACGCATTAAAGATGTATCCTATTTTTATTCTTTAATATTATTATAATATTTAATTTATTTCACGTTAAATTAGGTTGAATAAGAGCTCATTGATAATGTTAAGAAGTTGATAAAAAATTTGATTCAATTTGATAAGAAATTGGGCGATTTTGAAAAAGTAATTTCAAGTGATCACTCACTTGATTTCGTGACAACTAGTTGTTTTGAAATTGTCACACATTGGAGAATCTTGTTGTTTACCTAATAAATTAATATCATAACTTAATTTAGTCAACTTTATTGGTTGATTATTGTTATTAACAATGAAGTATCCAATGATAATGATACAGTAGATATTCCAACTAAAGAAAGAATCATACGGGATATTGTCAAGAATCTATCACTTCTTAATCAAAACGACGCGATGACAATGCTTTTAGATTTTATAGATATTCTGGCTATCAAGACTGATGATCTAGATGAATCCAAGTTGCTACCGCATCATATAAACTTGTTACCTGGATTGCACCCAATTAAACAGAGAGCTTACAGAATACCCAAAGTAAAAGCTGATGCTTTAAAAATAGAGTTAATCAAATTAATTAATAGTGAGCTAATTGTTCCTTCCCACTCTCTTTGGTCTTCACCAGTTGTTTTATTTCCCAAGAAGAATGGCAAAGTTAGGTTGTGCGTTGATTATCGAAAAATCAACGAACTAACTATAAAGGATGCATATGCACTCCCTCTGATAGATGACATATTATTCTATGTTGGTAATGATGTATGAATTTTAAGCACTATAGATTTATTTTCTAGATATCACCAAGTCCCGATGCATCTTGACGATCAGGATAAAACGTGCTTTACAACCATTTACGGTAACTTTAATTTTAAGGTCATGCCCTTTGGTTGGTGCAACGCTCCTGCCACATTCCAAAGAGAGATGAATCGCATATTTTTTGATTTAATAGGTAAATGCGTATTCATCTATATCGATGACCTTGTGATATTCTCTCACTCTACTGAAGAACACCTTTTCCATTTAAATCATTTTTTTCAAATTTTGAAGGAAAACGGTTTAAAAATTAATTTTGAGAAATGTCATTTCTTTAGACAGGAAGTAGAATTGTTGGGCCATATTTTATCAGTAGAAGGTCTTAAACCACAGGTATCAAAAATTAAAACTATACTTAATTGGTTGCCACCTAAAGATGTTAAATAACTTCTCTCCTTTTTAGATGCTATTGGATATTATCGCAAATTTATAGCAAACTTTGTAAGTATTGCTAAACCCCTTTTTGACCTTACTAAAGAAAATACCCCCTTTATCTGGGATCCTAAATGTTCAAATTCCTTTGAAATCCTTAAAGAAATGCTAGTGACTGCTCCTATCCTTTCTCCTCCTAACTTTGATAAGCCTTTCATTATTCGTTCGGATGCTTCCGGTAGTGGTATCGGAGGTGTTATTTTACAATTGGATGACTATGGTATGGAGAAACCTCTTATATCAGTCGTACTCTATCTACCACGGAATCTAATTACCCTATTACTGAACTTGAGGGCACAGCTACTTTCTATTGTGCTTCCAAATTTAAGCCATTTATTTCTGGTAGTAAGTACGATACAGTATTAATTACTGATCATAAACCTTTGATTGGTATCTTCCAAAATAAGGAGCCTACTATTAAAAGATACATCCGCTGGATTACCAAGTTTTTTGTTTTGAAAGTTGTTGTGGTATTTCAAGAGGGGAGAAAAAACTTCATAGCTGATGCTATGTCTAGGCTTCACTGTAGGAAAGATAATTACATTGTTACGGAAAGTAGTGATAATGAAAATAAAACCCATAATTGTAATAATTTGGGTAATGATATTACCTTTGTTAATGACAAGGTTAATGATTTCAATAATACTAATTTATGTTTAATTAACAAAGTTATAATACGCTTGACTGATTAGTTTTAATTTTTCATCAGAATTAAATATAAATTTTCGTAAACGATCTCCTTGCTTATAGAAATGTTCCCCATCAACTTTGACTATACGTGTAAAGAGTCTTTTTAAAACAGATTACAAATAATAAAATAAACACCTAAAACACAAAATAAAAAAACACTCAAAACTTTACAAAAATAAACACAATGAAGAGTTTCTTTAAAAAATCACTTTTATTAAATTTAAAATAAAATCTTTTATTATGTTATTAACTAAAAATAGTCAATAACAAATACATCGATTTTACTTATGAAAAATTACATGTATTTATATTTTTTATTCATTATAAACTAATATATTATTACTATTTAATTATACATATATTTAATATAAAATAAACAAAACTAATCTAAATTTTAATAAAATAACTAAACTAAACTAAAATTAAACTAAAACTAATTACACTTTTTATTCAATTTGAATCGACACAAATTGAATAAGTGCTCATTTATTATTTATTTATTATTCTTATATTATTAATACTATTAATTATATATTTATTATTTAATAATAACTATTTACACTATTTTTACTAATTAAAACTAAACTAAATTGTTAAACTATTTTATTATTAAATTTATATTTACAAATTACATTATTTAAAATATCTGTACGAAATTATTTTATAATTTGTACAATTTATTTGATCATAAATTTATTTATGATTTTCTTAAATTTATGTATTTACAACGTGATCTACATTAAATAATTTAATGTACGAAATTAAATTTCATAATTTATTAAAGATATGGTTAATATCTTTACAATACGTTCCTTGATAAAATTTTCAACAAATTGGTTTTAAAGATATTCATCTTCTGATGTCTCTTCCGAAATTTCATTTTCAATTACATTTACAAATCCAACCACATTCTATAGGACACGAGAGAGTGTATAAGACCTATCACCGTCTTTCCATAGATTTTTTCTGGAAAGGTATGAGTAAGAACGTGCGGATGTACGTAAAAGGATGTTACAAGTGTCAAACTTGTAAACCTCAACCTTTAAACCAGTTTGTGGAGTCTTATTCAACTCCTGGAACACCTTTCTCCAGAGTCAGCTTAGATATCGTGGGCCCTCTCACTGTTACCTCGAAAGGCAACAGGTACATCATAGTTTTGGTAGACTATTTGACTAAGTGGGTTGAAGCATCCTCATTAGCCAAAATCGAATCCCAAGACGTGATTGACTTTTTAACTGGAGTATTTAGCAGATACGGCATTCCAGAACTATAGATAACGAATAATAGACCTCAGTTTATTTCGGACAAAACCAAGGACTTTCTTGATCTAAACGACGTTCTGGTACACTACGTCTCTACTTATCATCCAGCTTCCAACGGCCAAATAGAGAACCGCAACAGAGAGATATCGAAATATTTATACGTGCTGGGGAAAAAAGAGACCGAGTGGGATGATATCTTGCCTAGTGCGTTGTGGGCACAACGGACTACAAAAAATGAAACTACGAAATATAGTAGTTTCGAACTGTTGTACGGGCGCCGTGATTTACAACCCTTTGAGCTATCCATCAACCTTGACCGTAGATATCCAGAAGAAACAGAAGAGGAATATTATTTAAGAAAATTTATTACACATCATCAATGGATCAAAGAAGCGATACGAAACATAGAAACTGATAACGCATTATGGAGAGATAGAAGGAAACAGATCAGAAGGATGAGAGCCGAATACAAACCCGGGGACCTTATCTTAGTTAAACATTTTAACCGTCGCAAGTTAGAACCATTCTTTATTGGGCCACTTAAAATTGTCAAGAGAGAATTAAATACTGTTTATTTGAAAAATATTATTCCATATTTTTCAACTTCTGTTGAATTAAACTCAAGAGAAGAAGACGAAGAGGAATAAAACCTAATAGAGTCCGAAACAGCAATTTTAATAGCCCATAAGTATTATGATAATAATAAACACACTTAAGGATTTAAACACTCTTATAAAAAAATAATAATAATAAATAATAATATATAAATATATTAATGGAATAACAGTAAGTAACGTTATATATATATATTTATAAAAAAATTAAAAAAAAATTGTATTTCAATTTCAATCACACTTATATAAATATAATAATGCATGAACAATATATTGTAATAATAATAATAATATATAACAAGAAAATAATAATAATGATAATAATAGGATTAGTTATATAAATAATTACAATTAATTTTAGTAATAGAAAAATAAAATTTATTAGCCTACTCGATCAAAATGTCCATTTAAATTTTTTTATTATTTACAAATTTGAAATAAAATTTAGATCCGAAAATCAAATTTTGATAGAAAAATACTCCAACGTATCTGTCGCTGATTTAACCGTTGAGGTTTTTTGAAATATAGTAAATTTTTGTGATCTGTGATAATTTGAAAAGGATACTTAGCACCTTCTAAATAGTGTCTCCAGACTTCCAATGCTGTTGATGCGTTATTTCTAACAACATTATAAATAAATATTTATTTTATCCAGGATAAGTAACATAAGGGAATTATACAAAATAATATATTCTAATAAAAGTAATTTTCCTTTATAAATAATAAACAGAACTCAATTATATAATAAAACTAAATTCACGTTATTAATAAAATTATAAAACTTTGAAATATAATTTAATAAATTTATTTTTAATAATTAATTTCACTTTATTATTATTATTTTTTTTTGTTTACAATAATTTTATTTTATTCAATTCTTTATTCTTGTCTTTTATTAATAATTTCTCAAATACAATCTTTAATAATAAGCTAAACTACTTTTAATATTCAATGTTCAAAACTATATAAGATTTACTTTATATTTTGTTAAGAACATCACTTAAGTAACTCTCTTCTCTCAGAATTTTATAGTTTATCATTTTTTATATTCAATTTTATTGGTTATCATTGGTTGTTCCAATTTTGGTATAATTAAAAATTTAATTATCTATTTTAATAACTTTTTAAATTGAGCTATTTATTGTAATATTTTAGGACATAATTCCGTCACGTATAAGGATGCCCCCGCTGACTCTAGACTTCGTCCCTTGAAGTCCTGGAGTTGATATGATACTAATAAGCTAAATTTTCTACATTAACTAATTTGTAATTTAATATTTGGATTGATATTGAGACTATTGTAAATAAAAAAACTTTTTTTTTTTTTTTTTGTGATATTAAATTTTCAAACAAATTATTTTTATTATTGTATCACCTAAGCATAAATTATTATAATATATAATACATATATATATATTTTGGCTTTATTTTATTTTGTTTTGTTTTATTTGTTGTTATGGTTGAATTGATTTAT
>KZ150748.1:615043-625665 GCA_002157105.1 Piromyces sp. E2 | reverse complement strand
AATTAAATTGAAAATAAATAAAATTAAAATAAAATTCTAACAGAAAACTTATTTATTTATTTATTTATTTATTTTTTATTAGTTTTTATTTTATTTTTTAAATGGAAAAATACTATAAATAAAAATATGTTGAAAAAGTGACATATTACATATTTTGTATACATTTTCCATAAATTTATGTCAATGATACATAAATTATGTCAAAATGTACCACATCCACTTTTCATATTTATTTAATACTTTATTATATTTTATTAATAGATTATTATTTTAAATTAATATTTTTTCAAAAGAAAAAAAAAAAAAAAGATGAAAGATTTTTTAAAATATTTATATTTTTTCTAATTCAAATAGTTAAAGTTTGAATAAAAATCCTTTTATTAAAATTATAGATTTAATGATATTAATATAATAATTATAAATAAAATATAATTTAATGAATTAAATTAAATTTTCGTTCTTTTTTGTAAGGTCAAAGAGAGGACTGGCTATAAGGGAGAAATTCTTTATGAAAAGACGGTAGTAATTACAGAAACCGAGGAATGATTGTACTTGTTTTACATTTTCCTGTTTTAGTCAAGTTTTCCCAGCTTCTACTACTTGGGAGCAGTATAAATATCTTCCTAGAAATGATAAGATCTATGAATGCAATCTTATTGACATGAAAAAGGCATTTTTCTAGGTTGGTTAATAGGGGAATTCTGATTGAATAGCTTTATTGAAAAGCTTCCAATACTCTAGCAACGTGGCCAATATGCTCCTTTAAATTTTTAGAATAAATGAGAGTATCATCTAAATAAACATCTAAAAACTTATCTATGAATTCGGAAAAAACAAAATTAATAAATCTTTGGAATACTGCAGGGACATCAGTGAGTCCGAAAGGCATAACCAAATATTCGTACCGACCTTATTGTGTTCGAAAGGCGGTTTTTTATTCATCACTTCCCGGATAAATACGAGATTGTAAGCAGTTTTAAGATCCACTTTCGTAAAGAATTTAGATCCTTGTACTTGATCAAAGAATAAGATATAAATAGGTAAAGGATAAGAATTATTTACAATCACACTGTTTAGTTTCCGGTAGTCAACGCAGAAACGTAAAGACATATCCATTTTTTTTTTTGAAAAAGAACAGGGTATGCCGTATGTAAAGAATATAAATATTATTTTTATATTTTTTATCTTTATTTTAATTTTTTTATTAATATTTTCAATTTTTTATTTTATTAATATTAATATTTTATTATATATTTTATATTAATAAATTTATATTTAATATTATTAATATAAATTTATATATTTAAATAAATTTTGTTAGTATAAAAAATTTAATTATTTTATTATAATTGAAACTTTAGTTGTTATTACAAAATTCTTAGTAATAAGATAAATTCAAGTTTTATATATCTAATTAAAATATTATTAATAAAAATATCAACTATTTTGTAATAAAAAATAAATAAATAAATAATACTTAAAATAATCCATTATTTTATTATATCGAAATATAAATATATATTAGTTTATTTTATAAATTCACTTTCATCGAAATAAGGCTCGTAACCCAACTTAGAGATCCTGAACTCAATTTTGAACTTAAATAACAAGTGGATATCTATCAGGCGTTCATAAGGAATGCTTTTTGGGAGAATAAAACGCAGGTTATGACTTTTCTCCATGACTACTACATTCTTACCATTTGTTAATTTGATGGTAATGCAGAGCTCTTGCGTTGATGCGTTACTTTCTTCTTCCGACAGGGGAAAAATGATTTTGGTAGAATCGGGTAAGAGAGACATCCCCTAATTGTCCGTTAATTGTTCGTTGATCATGTCTATGCCAGAACCCGTATCTAGTAATGCTTATATCTCTTTAGATTTGCCCGTATTGGGGATGAAGACTTATTTTAGTTCTTATGAATATTCTTGTGACATTGTCGGAAGAAATATTGATAAAGGATGGTTCGTACGGATTTCCAATAATTACTGGAAATCCTAATTGCTGTTTTTTGGCTCTTCAGGCTTTTTTATAGTAGTATTATTATATAAATAACCATATTTATTGTTAGTTTTATCCTTGTTCTGGTTTTTTAATAATTATTTCTTTGATTATTCATAAGATTACCTTATTTTCTGGGCTTATTCCAGAATATTTTCTTGTTCCTTCTTTCATCATTTTCTATATCTTCAGTAGAAAATTTTCTCTTTTGTGTAAGAATTTACATTTTAAATGTAAATATCTTTTACATTGTACTACATTGCCACAATTATAAATACGAAATTATTTCTGAAAAGTTAATTGCGGTCAACAAATAAAACTATTATATATGAAGTTAGTAGTACAATAAATATTAATTTATTTTTAATAATTATTTTTAGTATTATTTTTATATTTTAATTTATAAAAGTTGCTATTGTTTTTATATAAGAAATATAATAATAGTCCACTTACAATATTAAAATAATAAATAAATAATAAATGAACCATATTCAATTATAATAGTATTTTAAATAAATCAATAATAAAATATTACTAGTTTTAATTAGAATTTAATTATTTATTATTAAGATTAGGTTTAGTTTTATTAAATAGTTAATATAAAAAATATTATATAGTTATTAAATAGTTTTTATATATATTATTAAATAGTTTTATATTATAAATTAATCCATTAAATATATTGTTAATGTAATAAGTAAAAAATATAAATAATCAGAAATTTCATGTAATTTATGAATCTTTGTAATTACTATTTTTATTTTTATTCTCAATAAAGTATATTAATAAAAATCACTTATAAAACAAATTCTTATCTTATTATTTTAAATTCTTATGTAAGTTATTTTTATCTTTAAGTGTTATTGGAAATTTTATAATCTATTTTAATAGAAAATAACTCTAAATTTTGATTTTCAAGAGTTCAGTGATTCATTATTATAAATGATGAGCATTTTGCAATAACTTTCGATTATCCTCCTTTTAGGCTCTAGATCTATTAACTTCTTCTTTATTATAGGGTAGACCCGGTCTTCAAATAATTCCAATTTTAATATTTCTGGGATTTTCAATTGAGTAGTGTAAAAGTGAAAATAAAAAAACTATATAACTATATAAAATATTTTTGGTTTACTATAAAATATAATAGAATAAATTTTTATTTTTTTTCTATATATAAAATAACATAAGAAAATAAAAATTTTTAAAGTGGACTTTGAAAATAATTTTAATATAAATTTAACTATCTAATATAATTTTATAAATAAAAATTTTTGCTATATAATATTATAAAATAATAATGTAAATAATATAAATATAATATAATACAATATAAAATTTTAAAGTAAATAAAATGAAAAATTTTGTGTTACACCGAAAAATAATATGGCTTCACATTTTTTATATGGATATTTCTGTCTAATATCTTTCCTTCTTGAGTTTGAAAAACTAAAGTGTTATATTTTGAAGATTTTAATACTCTATAAGGTCCGAGATAAAATGGTTCTAACTTCTTCCTATTTAAATGTCTAGTTAATACAAGATCGCTTGGTTTATACTTGTGTAACATGTTTTCTACAGACTTGTTCCTTTCTAACCAGTAAGTGTGAGTGTATTGTATGTTTTCAGTAGCTTTTTTAACCCATTTTTGATGATGTAATACAATTTTCTAAAATTGTATTCTTCAGTTTCGTTTTCTTCTTTTGGGAAATCTGGGAAAACTACACTTAAAGTCCATAAGTCTCTTCTGCCATAAAGTAATTCAAAACTACTAAATCCAGTGACGCTAGACTTTGAAGTACGAAGAGTCCATAAAGCAGAAGAAAGGTTTTCATCCCATTCCTTTTGTCTTTCACCCAAAAGACGAAGTAATTTGACTATTTCTCTGTTTCTGTTCTCAACAAGACCATTAGCTTCTGGATGTCTTGGAGATATAAACCTTATCCAAGCTCCTTATAAGTCTACCATGGTTTTTGTGGTGTTCGCAATAAATTGTCTTCCGTTATCAGTGATTATTACTTCTGGAACACCGTGACGAGCAAAGATGTCTCTTAGGAAAGCCATTACATTAATAAATTCAATCTTACTAAATGCTTGTGCTTCAACCCATTTAGTAATGTATTCAACAAGCACTATAATAAACTTGTTTCCATTTTATGTGATAGAGAACGGTCCAACAATGTCTAAGCTTATTCGGACAAAAGGTTTTTCTACTGGTGTGAGCATGGTTGAAGTGTTTTTTTGGAATTGGAGAAGAACAATAACATTGACATCTATGACATGTCTTAATTTCTCGTTCAACCTCTGTCCTCATACCTGGTCAGTAAACTGATTGTAACCGAGATAGAGTTTTCGAAACTCCTTCATAGCCCACATGATGAGCGCTATGAACAAGTTCTTGTTTTTTATCTTTGTTTTCCATGACACGAAGATATTTATTATCCTTATTTTTATATACTACTTTACTATCAACCATAAAGTAGTTCTTCTTAACAAAGTCCAAAATAGCCTCAGGTGTATTTTCAGAGATTGAACTCTGTTCATTAAGAATGTTTTCTATAGTATTTATTGTTAGTTTTTGCTCAGAAGGTAAACGAGAAAGAGCATCTGCAAAAGCATTATCTTTACCTTTTTCATAATGGATTTCTACTTTGAATTTCATTAAACTTGGCAAGCCATCTTGCATGACGGTCAGACATGGGAACACTCTTCATAAAGTAGCTGTAAGGAGTCTATTTAAAACAGATTACAAATAACAAAATAAACACCTAAAACACAAAATAATAAAAACACTCAAAACTTTACAAAAATAAACACAATGAAGAGTTTCTTTAAAAAATCACTTTTATTAAATTTAAAATAAAATCTCTTATTATGTTATTAACTAAAAAATAGTCAATAACAAATACATCGATTTTACTTATGAAAAATTACATGTATTTATATTTTTTATTCATTATAAATTTATATATTATTACTATTTAATTATACATATATTTAATATAAAATAAACAAAACTAATCTAAATTTTAATAAAATAACTAAACTAAACTAAAACTAATTAAATACACTTTTTATTCAATTTTAATCAACACAAATTGAATAAGTGCTCATTTATTATTTATTTATTATTCTTATATTATTAATACTATTAATTATATATTTATTATTTAATAACTATTTACACTATTTTTACTAATTAAAACTAAGCTAAATTGTTAAACTATTTTATTATTAAATTTATAGTTATAAATTACATTATTTAAAATATCTAATTTTATGTACAAAATTATTTTATAATTTGTACAATTTATTTGATCATAAATTTATTTATGATTTTCTTATATTTATGTATTTATAACGTGATCTACATTAAATAATTTAATGTACGAAATTAAATTACATAATGTATTAAAGATATGGTTAATATCTTTACAGTAGCCAACCAGTGGTTTATGGTCCGTAATAATTTTCACTGGGAATTTTGTAGCAACAATGTTGTAAAGAATATAAATAAAATATTTATATTCTGTATCTTTAATTTTATTTTTTTATTAATATTTTCAATATTTTATTTTATTAATATTGATAACAGAAATTTATAATTAATATATAATAAATTTATGTTATACTAAGTTGTGTTTAACTCTAACTTTTGAAAAAGAATTATTTTAAAACTTTTAAAAATATTTAAAGATAAATTATTTATTAAATAATAAATAATATTCACAACTTATTTATAACAAAATATAAAATAAATATTTCACACTCTAATTTATTTTATTTTTGTCAACACTAAAATATTATATAAAAATACACAATTATTTTTATATATTAAAATATAACTTTTATTTATTAATTTTTATAACTTCTTCTTTGAATCACAAAGTTCACTTGAAGTTATGTTTATTATTAATAAAATTTTCTCTATTTCTTAATTTCTCAACCTCTATTGTTTATAATAATTGTATAATATATTTTATACTATCTCATATATTTTGAATATTAAAGTTTCTAATAATATATTTTAGTAATATATTATAAATTGATTTTAACATAATTGTTTAATATATTTTAATATATAATCTTAATATATAATTTCATAATATAATAATATAATATAATAATATATTTAAAGTAAGAATATTTATATAAATATAAGTTAATATAATAATATAATAAATATAATATAAAACATAAATTAATTTAGTTGATGTATACGTTTCTGGAAATTGTATACATTTTGTATTTGTTTACATCTTGAAATTTTATATAATTTTTGGTAATTCTTTATCAAGACTTCCTCCCTTAAGATATCACTTTAGGGATAGCTGAATAAAATAATAAAGATATTGTTAATAATTATATAATTTTCTTATATTACGGTTATAAAATGTTAACAATTTTCCTAAACTTAAAATTAATTTTAATAAATATTTTTTTTTTTTTTTGAAGAAAAAGTTATATATATATGTTTTATTATTCCTTTGTAAAAGGGCACTTTTAAATTTTATTACTTCGTCTTGAGTCTTATGATTTATATTCTTATTTTTGTTTTGTGTATAAATTTTTTTTTGCATATTAATTTATTTAATTTTATTATAATTTAATATATGTGATTGGGAAAATTTATTAATTTCAAAAATTTTAAATTTTTTTGTGATTAATTTATATAATTTTTTCCTAAACTGAAACTAAATATGGTTTTACGTCTTTGATATGTATGTTCCTTTCTAAAACTGTTTTTGTATCCAAGGTCTGAAGAACTAATGTGTTGTATTTTGAAGATTTTAAAACTTTAAAGGGACCTATAAAATGGATCTAACTTTTTCCTATTTATATATCTAATTAAGACTAAATCACCTGGTTTGTATTTATGTAACATATGAGAAGATGACTTTGAACGTTCTAACCAATAAGAATGAGCGTATTGAATATTTTCGACAGCTTCTTTGACCCATTCTTGATGTCTAATAAAACGTCTAACATTATATTCAAGATCAGATTCATCTTTTTCTTTTGGAAGGTCTGGAAGGGTAACACTTAAAGGCTATAAATCTTTTCTTCTATATAGGAGTTCAAAACTGCTAAATCCTGTAACACTTGACTTAGTAGTTCTTAAAGCCCATAAAATCGCGGAGAGGGAGTTATACCATTCCTTTTGTCTTTCACAAGTATGTCTTAAAACTTTTATTATTTCTCTATTAGTATTTTCTACTTGACCATTAGCTTATGGATGGCGAGGAGAAATAAATCTCACCCAAGCTCCATACAAATCTATTGTAGCTTTGGTTATATCCGCTATGAACTGTCTTCCATTATCAGTAATTATGACTTCGGGAATACCATGTCTGGAAAAGACTTCTTGTAAGAATTTTATAACATCTGAAGTATCAATAGTTTTTGAAGCTTTTGCTTCAATCCATTTTGTTAAGTAATCGATTAAAACAAAAATAAATTTATTTCCATCTTTTGTTTCTGTCAAAGGACCTACTATATCTAATCTAACACGAACAAAAGGTCTTTCAACAATTGTTGGAATGGTGGAAGTGTTCTTTGGGATAGGAGAAGGTCTGTAACATTGACATTTAAAACAAGATTTTACAACGGACTCAATATCACTTTTCATACCTGGCCAATAGTAAGCTTCTTTAATTCTAGAAAGTGTTTTTACGACACCTTCATGGCCGACAAGATGAGCCTTTACCACAAGCTCATGTTTCTCAACATTATTATCAACAACTCTTAATAATTTATTATTTTTATCACGGAAAACAAGGTTACCATCAAGGAAGGAGTAATTATTTTTAATATAATCATAGACGACAGAAGAAATATCATCAGCAATAACACTAGAATTATCCAAAGTAGACTTTATAGTAGAAATAGAAAGAATAGTACCAGAAGGAATACGAGACAAGGCATCAGCAAATACATTATTTTTTCCTTTTTCATAAATAATTTCGATTTTGAATTCATTAAAAAGAGAAATCCAACGAATTTGTCTGTCATTAATAGGAACGCTTGAATAATAATAACCAATTAAAGGTTTGTGATCAGTAAAAAGTTTAACAGGAAAGGGAGAGGCAGCAATATAAGGACGTAGTTTTTTTAACGCAAAAATAACAGCAACACCTTCCTTTTCTGTAACAGAATAATTAAATTCAGCTTTCTTTAAACAACGACTATGAAAATATATGGGATGTTCTATATTTGTTTTTTCGTAGAACTGTAATAAAACGACACCAACAGCATAAGAAGATGAATCAGTACGGATAATAAAGGGTTTATTTGGATCAGGATGAGGATAGAATTAGAACATATAGAATCTTTAAGGAGATTGAAAGCAGTAGTATGATCCTCTGTCCAAATAAAAGGAGTATTTTTATTGGTTAATTTGTATAAAGTTAGAAATGTTAGCAAAATTTGGAATGAACTTTCTATAATAGCCAACAAGTCCAAGAAATGATTGAAGTTGGGTAATATTTTTAGGAGTTTTCCAAGAGGAAATGGCAAAAACTTTGCTAGGCATAGGTTTAATTTCTTCATCAGATAGGACATGGCCCAAAACTTCAGACTTTTTACAAAATTCACATTTAGAAATATTCACAGAAAATTTATATTTTCTAAGGATTTCAAAGACTTTTTCTAAATCTTTCAAATGTTGTTCAAAGGTAGGAGAATAGACTAAAATATCATCCATATAAACAAATAAACATTTGCCAATTAAAGGCATTAAAATTCTATTCATTTCTCTCTGAAATGAAGCAGGTGCTTTAGTTAAGCCAAATGGCATAATAACAAAATCATAATTGCCAAACTTGGTTGTAAATGCTGTTTTTTCTATATCTTTTGGATCCATCGGAATATGGTGGTACCCTGAAAATAAATCTAACACAGAAAATATTTTCGCTCCGTGAACTGACTCTAAAAGCTCATCTATAAAGGGTAAGGCATATGCATCTTTTACGGTAACTTCATTTAATTTTCTGTAGTCGACACACATACGCCAATCACCAGATTTCTTTTTGACAAGCAGAACAGGAAATGCCCAAGGGGAATGTGATGGAACAATTAGACCATGTTCAATTAATTTATTAATTTCTTTCTTAAGAGCTAAAGATTGTTCCAAAGATATTTTATAAGGTCTAAGCTTTATTGGAATGGAATCTATAAGAGGGATAGAATGCGGTTCTGCATCAGCAATCCTAACCCTGTCAATTGAATCAATAAGAACATCATCAAAATTTTTTAACAAATTTTGCAAATTTTTATTATTATTTGTAATATCTTCTGAAGATGATGAGTTATTTTTGTCATTTAAATTGGAATAAATAGTTTCATTTATGACTTTTAAATCTTTGATATTTTCATTATGATTATCGAGAGAAATAGACGGTAATTTATCACTATCGATTGGACTTACTAATATATCATCAAAAGAATTTTCTTAAAACTGGACTAACAGCAAGGAGTTGAATAAAAATAATACCCGCATTTGTATTACTTAAAACTTCATAAAGATTATACTCCTTTGAGTCTTTTAACATAACAATAGCTTTAAAGACGTCATGCAGAGTATCGTAAGTTTTCTTTTTCACATTATCTTCATTCATTTCTTCATCATAATTAACATCATCTTCTAGTCTTCTTTTATCTCTGTCCTTTTTATTTGCCTTTTTCGCATCTTGAATTGTTTTATTATTATAAATAGACGGATCTAATATTTTTGGATTTTTGAAAATAGGCTTTCGTCCTTTTTTCTTATTAATAGGTTCTGAATTATTTGAATTCTCTTGATTCGTAATATCAGATTCTGTAGTAGTTCTTTTATTAGGAATACTATCATTTTCTTCACTTTCTGTGTCGCGTTTTCTTTTAATAACATTTAGATAATATTCCTCATCTTCGTCATCTGAAGAGTAATATTGTTCAATTTTATTTGTTTTAGGGGAAGATTGAGAACTCCTCTTTAACAATTTAAATGATTTTCTTCAATTATTTTCAAGTTTTCAGTAGTAATCTCGTTGGTACATATGCGAGCTATATGTCCTGGCTTGTAAAGATATTACAATATCTTTAGAGAAATTAATGTTGCGCAGTACATTACATTAATTTCAAAATGTATACAATAAATTTCTTTGTCAAAAAATTTAAAATAATTTTATTATTATTTAAAATTAATTAAATAATTAAATTAAAATTTTTAATATTAAAATTATTTATGTTTACAAAAATATCAAAAATATTTAAAGTATTTTACTTAATAAGTTTTTACTTAAATTATTTTATTATTATTTTTAGAATAAAATTAGTTAGTTTTATAATTAGTTTAAATAGTTAAATAAAATAAGACCGAAATAATTAAATAGGAAAAATATAAATAATAGTACTTTTAATATTAGAATAATATATAGATAATAAATGAACCTTTATTTTAATTAAGACGATTCAAATTAAATAAAAAGTGTAATTAATTAGTTTTAGTTTATTTTATAACTTTAATTATTTTTAGATTAGTTTTTGTTTATTTTATATTGAATATATATAATTAAATAGAAAAGATATATTAGAATATTATTAAGAAAAAATATAAATACATGTAAATTTTATTAATTTAAAAA
>KZ150748.1:536709-548613 GCA_002157105.1 Piromyces sp. E2 | reverse complement strand
AAAATAAAATAATAATAATAATAATAATAATTATAATTATTTACAAATCTTAAAAATTTTTTCTTTTATATAAAAAAAAATGAATGATAACAAAAATAATTATTACAAAATTTTTTGTTTTTTGTTTTTTTTTTGTTTTTTTTGTTTTTTGTTTTTTGTTTTTTGTTTTTTGATTTATATATATATATATATATATAATATTTATTATAACGCAGCTAAACTGGTACTTCTTTCTCTTTCTGATTTCATACGATCAATAACCCTTTTGGAATTTTTAATTATTTCCATAAGTTGTTGAATTTTAATCTTATATTCCATTTCACGTTCAGAAGTAAGAGTAATAGAAGTCTCACTTCCTTCAAATTTTTTGTTTCTCAAAGAATTTAAGAATAATTTTGGTTTTGGATAAGGTGGTGGCTGTAAATATTTACTATCATTCATTTTTTGATTCTTAAAATCAACAGAATCTAAGGAAGCGTTTGATTCAAAGAGAGATGTTGATGATGATCCCAAGTCCTTTTCATCTGGAACAATACTTGCAGAAGAATTGAAAAGAGTTTCATTGGAAGCAGCAACAGAATCAGATGAAGCTAACGTCATTCCTGAACCCATGGAACTTCTACGACGAATATGTTGTTGAACCTTATGTTTCAACATATATATTTCATCCTCCTTTTGTTGCAATTGTTCCTTAAAGCTTTCTACAATTTTTGTTTCGTGATCTTCCATTTCTTTCTTTTGTTTTTCAATAGCATTTTCTAATTGTTGTTTCAATATTTCTTTATTTTTAGATTCATCATTTAATTGATCTTGTAAGGCTTGGGTCTTTTCATTCATTTCTTCTTTATCCTTCAAAGAATTCAAAACAGATTTTTTGGTGACTTCAATAATCTTGGATAAGGTACGGATATTTTCTTTAAACTTTTCATTTTCTAATTCTTTTTTATGGAGAGCTTCCATCATATTTCTTTGTAATTCTAATAATTCTTGATTCTTTGCATCTACTTGAGCTTTTTCTTTTGTAAGTTGTTCCATGAGATCTTTTTCTTTTTCTTTTTGATCCTCACATGTTTTTCTTAAAGAGGTATTTTCAATTGCGGTAGACTTTAACTTAACTTCTTGAGTAGTCATGTCAGATTGTAATTGTTGAATTGTTTGTTCTAATTGTTGATGATCACGTTTAGTAGCTTCAAACTTTGTCTTTTCTTCATTAAATTGAGACATCAACTTTTGATATTCACTAGATATTATGGAATAATTTTCTTCTTTCAAATGAACGGATTCACGAATAGCATTTATTTCTTCTTCTAACGATTGAACCTTATCACTTAATTGTTCATTATATTGATCTTTGATGTCCATGTATTGTTTCATTTTTTCCATTTCGGCTTCCATCTTTTCTCCGAAAGCCTCCTTAATCTTCATAGTCATTTTTTGTTTTTCCAGTTCTTTCTGAGCCTCATGGTAATCTTCCTTTAAATGTTCAATAAGTTTCTTGGAAATTATCGTTTCCATTTGTTTCTTGGAAAGTGTTATTTTGGTATTTTCAAGAACTTCAGAGGTTTCATTCAACGTTTTCTGTAATTCTTCCATTTTACTTTGATAGGTCATAGCCTTATTTTTAACTTCTTGATAATCTTTGGTAAGAGTGGCTTGTGAATTCTTTAGATTGGTTAATTCAAATTGAGTACTACTTATCTTTGATTTCATTTCGATATCCTTGGAAGTCAAGAGGGACACCAAATCTTCTTTATCCTTTTTAAGATAGTCAATATCTGAAAGTAACTTATTAATCTTGGTATCACGTTCCTGAATGATATCATTATTCTTAGAAATATCATCTTCTAAAGAGGCAATATGGTCTTGATGCTTCTTATTCACATCTACTTCTTTTTGAAGTTCATTCTTTAAGGAGTTGACCGTTTCAATAAATTCATTATTTCTTTCGGATAGGGTTCTCAAAATTAATTTATTTTCTTCTATCATATCTTCTTTTTCTTTAATATTATCATCAATAGAGGAAAGCTTCATATTTAATTCGGCGACTTTAGCCTTTTCTAATTTTAATTGATCAATTAATTGACCATTTAATTTCTTGAAATTGTCCTTACTTTCTTCGGTGGAAGCAATTTGTTCATTCATATTTTTGATTTTTTCTTCTTTAATGACAACACGTTCATTCATATCAAGAATAATTTTGTCTTTTGTATTCATTTCTAATTCTAAAGCTTTAAGCTTTTCTCGAATTGACAGACTTTCTAATCTTAAACTTCTAAGCTTTTCATCCTTCAATATACTTTCAACTTCTAAATCATTAATTTTTTCTTCTTTAGATTGATTTTCAACCTCAAGAGCCCTTCTATTTTCATTCATATCAAGGAGTTCCTGTTTAACTTCACTGAGATCATTGTCATAATCATCTAAACGTCTTTCAGCCTTACTTAAATCAAATTCTAAGTCTCTATTAATTTGATAAATATCATTAATTTCAAACTTTAATTGTTCAATTTCTACAAGTTGAGCTTCAATTAAATCGTCTCTTTGACGAAGAGAATCTTCAAAGAATATAATACGAGATTCATAATCTTTAGACTTATTAACTTCATCATTCATATCCTTCTTCAAACTGGCATTTTCTTCTTGAATCGTCTTAATTTCATTCTTTAAATTATCTACTGTTCTTCTACTAATATCCATTTCAATTTCTTTATCCTTCGAAAGACAATCTAAAACTTGTTTTTCTTCAGTAAGGTTTTTAATCATTTCAGTATTCTTACGTTCATCTTCTCTTAAGGAATTAATAACAATCTTTGATATTTCATTTTCTTTCTTAAGACGATCTAATTGTAATATCATTTCTTGGATTTCCATTTCTTTGGCTTCCTTTTCGGATGAAAGCTCTTCAATTTCCTTTTCCTTAGCCTCCTTTTCGGATGAAATCTCTTGAATCTTTTTGTCTTTAGCTTTATTTTCTGATGAAAGTTTTTGAATTTCTTTTTCCTTGGCTACCTTTTCGGATGAAAGCTCTTCAATTTCCTTTTCCTTAGCCTCCTTTTCGAATGAAATCTCTTGAATCTTTTTGTCTTTAGCTTCATTTTCTGATGAAAGTTCTTGAATTTCTTTTTCCTTAGCTTCCTTTTCGAATGAAAGTTCTTGAATCTTTTTGTCTTTAGCTTCCTTTTCTGATGAAAGTTCTTGAATTTCCTTTTCTTCTTCTTGATTTTCAGTTATTAGAGTTTCTTGTTGTTGTTGGAGTTTATTTAATTCTTGATTAGTTTCCTTAATTATTTCATCCTTTCCATGGACTTCCTTATAAAGTTCATTAATAGTTTTATTTAAGTCATCAATAACAGAATTCTTATTCTGGCATTCTTCTTTCTTTTCCTCTAACTCATCCATGTAACGATGGTTTTCAGTAGTTACTTGTTCAATTTCATACTTATAATAATCTAAGTTGTTGACAACTTGATTATACATAAATTCCATTTCATCTCTTTTACCTTCTAACATCTCTGAAAGATGAGAAAGGCGTTCAATTTCTTCTTTATTAGCCTTATTTTGAGCAACTTCTTCATCATATTTATTACTATATTCGTCACGAGATTTCTTTAAGGCATCAATGACACCTTTAAGAATTTCATTAGCCTTTTCACTCTTGTCTAATTCTTCAGTCTTATTTTGAACCAGAGATTCAGCTTCTTTCAATTTTTCTGTCTGACTCTTAATTTCACTGTCTCTGTTATTATAGTTTTCTTCTGTAATCTTAAGTTGTTCTTGAAGAATCTTATTTTTAGAAATAAGAGACTGAATTTGTTCTTTCTTTGATTGAAGAAGAAGAGTAGCATTCTTAATTTTATTACCTGATTGTTCATGGAGATACTTTAATTCATTCTTTAATCCATCATTTATCTTTTCAAATTCGTTACATGCTTCAGAATGTAATTTATTAACTTCATTTAATTCTTGTTCTAATTTAGAAATTTTCTCTTCTTTTTCTTGAATCTTAATTTCATTTTCAGCTTCTTTGATTTCGTCAACATATCCTTTATCCTTTACATAATTCTTATTAATATCATCATTTAATTTTTCAATTTCATCTTTACACATTTCAATTATTTCATCCTTACGCCTGATATCATCTGTTAATAATGAAATTTCTTCTTGTAAAGTAACTTTACTTTGTTGTTCATTCTTTAATTTTTCAATAAATGCTTTGTTCAAATTCAATATATCTAAGTTCTTTTCATTCATCTTGGCAATTTCCTGGTCTTTCTCTTCAATTAAACTCAAAATATCGGAATTCTTTTCACTTATTTTGGCAATTTCTTTGTCTTTTTCTTCAATTAAATGTAATATATCAGAATTCTTTTCATAGATTTTTGAAATTTCTTTGTCTTTTTCTTCAATTAAATGCAATATATCAGAATTCATTTCATTAATTTTTGCAATTTCCTTGTCCTTCTCCTCAACTAAACCTAATATTTCTGAATTCTTTTCATTGATAGTGGCAATTTCTTTGTCTTTCTCGTCAATTAAATTCTTTAAGGTATCATTAGAACGTGAAATACGCTTCATTTTAAGTTTATTAGAAGAAATTTCATTCTTAATTTGTTGAGAATCATTGTTTAATTCCATTATTTCTGTAAGAAGAGATTCAATCTCTTGTTTGTCTTTTTCTTTTTCTTCTTCAAATTGTTGTTTGACTGCTATCAGTTCACTTTTAATAGAAAGAGAATTATCTTTTTCATTCTTTAGAGTTTCCTTGTACTGATCAATTTCTTTTGTTAATTGTTGGATATGATCTTGAAGAGAAGAAATTTCATCATTAGAACTTTGAATTTTGTCTTCTACTAATGATAATTGCTCCTCAACAACTCTCTTTGATGAAACCAACGCATCATATTTATCCACCTTCTTATTCAATATATTTTGAGATTCTTTCAATTGTTGTCCCATATCACTTACTTCTATAATTAAGTTATCACATTTTTTACTCTCCTCTTCTAATAACTCTTGGGATTCCTTAATTTGTTGTTCCATAATTTCATTTTCCGAAACTAATGATTCATATTTATCATTTTCTTGTTCAGCATATTCTTGGGATTCTTTAATTTGTTGTTTCATAATTTCATTCTCGTAAACCAAAGATTCATACTTTTTATTCTCTTGTTCAACAAAGTCTTGAGATTCCTTGATTTGTTGTTTCATAATTTCATTTTCAGAAACTAATGATTCATATTTATCATTTTCTTGTTCAACAAAGTCTTGAGATTCCTTGATTTGTTGTTTCATAATTTCATTTTCAGAAACCAAAGATTCATATTTCTTATTCTCTTGTTCAACAAAGTCTTGAGATTCCTTGATTTGTTGTTTCATAATTTCATTTTCAGAAACTAATGATTCATATTTCTTATTTTCTTGTTCAATAAAGACTTGAGATTCTTCAATTTGTTGTTTCATAATTTCATTTTCAGAAACCAAAGATTCATATTTATCATTTTCTTGTTCAACAAAGTCTTGAGATTCCTTGATTTGTTGTTTCATAATTTCATTTTCAGAAACTAATAATTCATATTTCTTATTTTCTTGTTCAATAAAGTCTTGAGATTCTTTAATTTGTTGTTTCATAATTTCATTTTCAGAAACCAAAGATTCATATTTATCATTTTCTTGTTCAACAAAGTCTTGAGATTCTTTAATTTGTTGTTTCATAATTTCATTTTCAGAAACTAATGATTCATATTTCTTATTTTCCTGTTCAACAAAGTCTTGAGACGCCTTTATTTGTTGTTCCAAAATTTCATTTATGGTAATTAATGATTCATATTTATCATTTTCATGTTCAGCATACTCTTGAGATTCTTTAATTTGCTGTTCCATGATCTCATTTTCCGTAACCAATGATTCATTCTTCTTTATTTCTTGTTTTAAATATTCTTTAGTTTCTTTTAATTGTTGTTCAATGATTTCATTTTCAGAAATTAATGATTCATATTTCTTATTTTCTTGATCTGCATAATCCTGAATTTCCTTTAATTGTAATTCCATAATTTCATTTTCATTATGTAAAGCTTTCCTTTTTTCAACTTCTTGTTCTAATAATTTTTGAGCTTCCTTTAATTGACTTTCTAATTGACTTCTTTCGGATAAAAGGAACTCTGATTTATCTGCTTCTTGCTCTAATAATTCTTGAATTTCACTGAATTCATTTTGAAGCTGAATATATTCTTTTCTAGATTCTTCTAATTCATTAATTATGATATTGTATTTAAATTCATATTCATTGGAAGTTTCTTCTAATTCATAAATACGTTCCTTTAATGAGTCAACATTTTCTATATTATCAATATCAATTTCATCACCGTTTTTCCTAAGACTATCAATTATTTTTTTGGATATTTCAACCTTTTTCTTTGTATATTCTAATTCATTAGTTACCATCTTATTCATTTCTGTAAGGGAATCAACTTGTGTTTGTAACTGTTGAATTTTTTCTTTTGAACTCTTAACTTTTTCTTTATTATTGGCCAGTTTTTTATATATTTCTTTATTTACTTTCATAATATCCTCTTGTTTTTCTTTTAATTGCTTAAATTCTATTTTTTGTTTTTCAATTATACTATTATTTTCTAATATTTGTTTATTCATTTCTTCAAATTCTTTTACAGCATTATCCATTTGACTTTTATCATCTTCAATAATTTCATTCTTTTCTTTAAGTTCATTCTGTAAACTATTAACTGTTTCATTTAATTTTGAAATTTCTTCTGATTTTTGAATATTTTCCTTATTGATCTCCTTTTCAGATTCTAAAACCTTTCCTTTCAAATCTTCAATTTCCTCTATATGTTTCTTTTCTTCTTCTGAATACTTTTTCTTAAGAGCCTCAATTAATTCGTTATTCTTTTGTTCCATTTCAGTAAATTTTACTTTTTCATTAGAAATAGAATTTTCTTTTTCCTTAAGCTGTCCCTTTAAAGACTTAATCAATTTTGTTAACTCAACTTCCATTATTAAACTGGAAGTTACTCTACGTTTGATGTCACCTTCTAAAGAAGTAATTAATTTATTATTGTTGTTTTCAATATTCAATAAAGTTTCTTTTCCTTTTTCTATTGCATCTTCCTTTTCTTTGAGAAGATCCTCTAATTTATTAATTTTTTCCTCTAATTTATCATTTTTATCTTCTTCTTTATCTTTGAGGTCATTAATCCTACCATGAAGCATTTCATTTTCACTGCTAATGAATTTATTCATTTTCTCAGTACTATCAATTTGATATCTTAAATCCTCATTCATTGAGAAATACATTTCCAAAATACTTTCATTGTTTACTAATTGACCAGCCATGGATACATTATTTTTCTTTAATTCAGAATTTTCATTAATTAATTTTTGAATTTGTTCTTGATGACTAATTCTATCACTATTCATACTTTCCAATTTTCTTTCCTTTTCTTCTACTATATCTTCCTCAATCTTCATCTTATTTATTAAATCGTTCTTTAGGCTTTCTAATTCAATTATTTTATCGTTAGATTCCTTCAATTGTTGACTTAATGAATTATTTGTTTCAGACTTTTCAGCCATATCTTTGGTAATATTATTAAATTGATCTTGAAGAGATTTATTCTTTTCAGTTTCCTCCTTAATTTTTTCCTCCATAATGCTCTTTTCTTCTTCTGTTTCTTTAAGAAGTATTGTTGATTTTACTAATTCTTCTTTAGTCTTAGAAATGTCTTCATTTAAGTTTTGAAGCTTATTATTGAATTGTTCATTAGATTCGGTCATTTCTTTAAGTTTTTGTTTTAATTCCTCAATTTCACATTCTTTATCGTCATTTAACTTCCTAAGCTTTTCTTCAAATTCTTGAACTACTTGATCTTTAGTCTCAGACATTTTATTATATTTTTCTTTTAATTCCTGAAGTTCTTTCTTTTTCATTTTCTCTATTTCTTTTGTTTTTTCTTTTATTGCCTTAATCTCTTTCTTTTTGGAATCATTAACTTCCTTAATACGTTTATCCATTTCTTTACTTAATTTATTTGATTCACTCTCTTTTTGCTTTAACTTTTGTTCATAATCTTTAAGAGAAGACTCACTTACACTAAGTTTATTTAATGTAGAATTGTATTTTTCATTTATACTCTTTATTTCATTCTTTAAATTATCCAGGATTTCTTTATTCTCTTCAACTGTATTTTGTAATACGTTTATTTCTTTATTCTTGCTTTCAACCTCTTCAACAAAACCGTTAATTAATTTATCATTTTCCTTCATTTGTTCATTTAAAGTTTCAAATAATTTATCTTTCTCATTAATGGATTGTAATAATGTATCTATTGAATCTTCTTTTTCCTTAATATCAACCATTAAAGTATCAAGATTACTTTGTAAACTTTGAATAATATTTTCTTTACCACTTAATTCTTCCTGTAATTTGTTAACCGTTTCTTCCTTTTCCTGTAATTTATTGGTGAAAGCTTCTTTTTCTTGAGTTAATTCACTAGTTATTTCTTCGATATATTTATCTTTTTCATAAAGAGTTTCATTAGACTCATCAATTAACTTGTTATTGATTTGAACGTCAATCTGAAGTTTTTCATTTAATTCATCTTTTTCTTTGATAGTTTTATTAAGACGCTTGATCGATTTTTCCTTATTAGAAATATTTGTTTTTAATTTATCTATAGTTTCTTGAATAACTTCTTCTTGATGAGCTAACTCTTCAATAAATTCTTCTTTTTCAGAAAGAACTGTTTTAAGTTTATCAATTTCATTATCTTTTTCAGAAATAGATTGATATATATCAGTCTTTAATTTTTCTGTTTCCTTCTTATATCCTTCTAACTCATTTAATAATTGATCCATGTGTGATTCTTTTTCCTTCATTTCATTATTAACATTATCAATAGTTGATTGTTTATCTTGAACAAGTGATGTTAATTTTTCAATTATTTGGAATTTTTCATTTGCTTCTTTACTAAGGTCGTTTATTTGATCATCTTTCTCCACTAATGATAAATTAATAAGTTCAATTGATTCTCTTTGGCACTTAATCTTCTTTTGAAGACTTTCAATCAATTTATCTTTATCAGTTATTTCTTTGTTATTTTTCTGAATTGACGTCTCATTTTCTAAAACTTTATTATTTAAAGATTCTATTGAAAGATCCCTTTCTTTAACATCATTTTCCAATTTTTCAATAATATTTTTCTTCCTTTGAATTTCTTCATTATATTCAGTAATTAATTGTTCTTTTGCTTTCACTATATCATTTAAAGAATCAATCAGCTTTTCTTTTTCTTTCATGTTACTATCTTTTTGATCATTCCATTTATTATTTTCACTTAAATCCTTTGTCAATGATTCAATAGACACTTCCTTCTCACTAATACTATTATTTAAATCAATAATACTATCATTCAAATTACTAATAATATTTTCACGTTTTTCAATTTGTTTATTTAAACTTTCAATTAATTTGTCTTTATCTTTCATATCATCATTAATATCAAATAAGGAATTTTCTTTTTCTTCAATAAGTTTTTCTAATTCATTTATTCTTTCTTCCGATTTTTCTAAATTTGTTTTATATGTTTGAATATCTTTATCCTTTTCAGAAATAGAATTAGTTAGTTTATCAATAGAAATTTCTTTTTCCTTTAAACTATCATTTAAATCATTGATAGTGGCATCGCGTTTTTCAACTGTTTCTTTAACATTATGAACATCAATAATTAACTGATTAATAACTGTATCTTTTTCCATTAAATTATTATCATATTTTTTCTTCAAATTAATAATTTCAGTATTATTACTTTCATTAATCTTTTTAATACTATTATCACGATCTTGAATAACTTTTACCAATTTTTCAATAGTTTTATCCTTTTCAACACATTCATTGTATATATCATTAATTTGAATTTTATTTTCCATAATATCATTTTCCAATTCCTCAATGATATCATCTTTTTCTTTAAGTTTCTTTGAAGTACTATCATTTTGTTTTGAGCTACCAGCTACAGTTTTTTGTAAATCATTAACAGCTTTTTCTAAATTTTTCTTTTCATTTGTAAGGGTTGATATTGTGGTTTTCATTGTTTTTATTTCATTCTCTTTCTTTTCTAATTTTTCCTTTTCATCATTAACTTCGTTTTCCTTTGTCTTTAATTTCTTTTCTAATTCCATAATAGTATTTACATTTTTCTTAAAATCTTTTTCATATTTTTTAACTTCTTCTTGACCACTCAATTTTTTTTCTAATTCTGCAATTTTTTTATTCTTTTGATCTAATTCATAACTAAGATTATCAACACTACTCTTTGAAAATTCTAAATCTTGTTTAATACTTTTAATGATCTCTTTATTAATTTTAAGTTCAGCATTGTTTGCCTTAATTTGTTGTTGATGATTATTTAATTGAGATTCCAAAGATTTAATATTCTTATCATTATCTACTGTAATTTCTTTTTTATTATTGTCATCATTATAAACTTCCATATGATTAAGTATATCATCTTTTTGTTTTTCTAATTCTTTAACCATCTCCTCTTGTTCTTTTAATTCTTCCTTACATGCATTTAATTCATTTCTTAATTCACAATTTAAATTATGTTCTTTACGTTGTTCATTTTCTAATTTTTCTATTGCACTTTCAAGTATATCATACTGACTTTGTTTTTCATCCAATTGATGTTGTATACTTTGACATTTATCTTTTAAATTCTTATTAACAAGTTCTAAACTTTCAATTACATCATTTAATTGTTTGTTATTTTCCATTAATTCATTGTATTTAATGTCAAATTCTTCTGTTTCATTTTTAGAATTTTCCATGGTATCATCTAATAATTTTTTATATTTTTCATTAAGAATTTCTAATTCTTTTTCTTTTGATTCTAATTGATTATCTTTTTGTTCTATAATAGCATTTAATGAACTTTCTTTATCACCAATAGATTCTACAATTGAATTAATTTCATTCATTAAATCATTTATTTTATCATTTTTACTTTGACTCAATTCTACTTCACTAGTAATTTTGTCAATTTTACAAGCAATTGCTTCCTTATCCATAATAATGGATTCTATTGATACTGATTTAGGCAAAATATCAATGTTGGTATTATCTTTAATAGTTCCTTCCACTTGTTTATTATCATGTTCCTTTCCATTCGATATAGGTTCTGGAACTGGAACCATAGTATTAGATCCATCATTACTTTCAAAAAATTCATAATTACTGTCTAAATCTTGTACACTTGAACTCCTACTAAATACTTTTTTATTTAATACATCACGTGTTATTTCTTCAGATGTATCATTATTTTTATCTGTATTATCACCTGTAATTGCGGTAATTTCATTAACAGCTATTGTTTGGATATCAGATTCACTATCTGGTTTCTCTTTAGTATCATAATATTCTAATGACGAGTTATTACTCTTATCCAATGAACATAGATTTTCATCACTATTACTGTTAGTTATACTTTGATTATCATTACTATTAAAACTCTTTTTTGATTTTTTGTAATTACTGATATTCTTTTTTGGTATCTTTTTTTTGCGATTATTCTTTTTGGTTGAAATTTTACTTTTTTCAGAAGTTGCCACTAAAGTATTGGTATCATTACTATTTCTAGTCAAACTTTTGTATCTATTTTTTTCTTTATATTTTTTAATCTTTGGGATAATTAGATTTACTAAATATCCAAGTATTAACAATGCAAAAATTATTAAAATCATTTCTTTAATAATATACAAATAATCGATATATTTTACAATAATTGATAACAATGATTGAATTATATGAAATTTTACAATAAATTTAATATATTTAATTATAAAGATAGTTTTTCTTTATGAAAAAAAAAAAAAAAAAAAAAAAAAAAAAAA